>JAUESR010000034.1:0-236565 GCA_030914345.1 Drosophila koepferae
ACACACACACACACATGCTTGTACGCCTGTATATACAAGTTAAATTCGTTATTTGTTTGAGTTTAAAAAATATATTTTTATTACAAGACAGACTGTCTTGTTCAAACCGAATTTACAACTAATTACTTAAATCAATTCTATCCCTAGCTAAACTGTGGTTCAGTCGACGGCGTTGGCAGCGACGTCGCTTTTTGGTTATTGAACCGTTGTGCAATTCTTCTTGGAATTGCTGAAGCTCAGGTTGGCGTGTGCAGGAAGTCCACTAGACGCGTTGTCAGCAGATTGGGCTTATGGTCTGATTATGTGGTGACGCGGTGTCAGCAGATTGGTCTTATTGGTCTGATTATGTCGTATTTGTGTTGCAACAATTTCCGTTGGATATTGTTACAATGCAGAATATTTTCGTCGTTAACTCTTCCCCCTCTAATTTGCACTTGTCCTCAAGTGATCATTAAAAGAAAGGAATGTCGTTGAACTGTATGTTTCTATTGCTCGTCTTGGTGCCTCTGTTACTTTTTTTGGTATTGTTATCCAATAGTAACGTTATCTTCTTTCCCTCTTTGTATAGAGGAAGGCGATGACGATGATTATCACGACTATGCAGATCAATATTATGGATGATACTGCGTGTGTCGTGAGTTTCAGTTTTTCTAGTTTTTGGCTGTTGTTGATGTGCAATGCCTGCAAAGCTTCTAGCGATAGAATTTGGAGTCGTCTCGATTCTTCTGGTGTCATCTGGATTATCGACGATCCGACTCTTAGTGTGTTTAGTTCGAGATTGTTGAAAGTCCGGTTGCCATCGAAATGGACTCATTGGCGAAACGAATGACATACGTGCCGTTTAACCAGGTGCTTCCCTTGTCGATGTCACCATTCCGTTAAAGTTGTTGAGGATCAATAGGCCGTTGGCTAGTTCTTCGATGGGTTCCACATGCTCGGCGTTACTGAACTCACACAGATGCGATTTTTCTCCATTGAGGAGCCTAGGCAAACATGTACTATTGCTAATATTGACGATGTTATTTTTAGAACAGATCTTAATATTATTATAATTTTTACAATCTTTTAGGATTCCATACATTACATTTTTGTGAGACAATATTTCTTTGTATTCTATGTTTATGATAACATTTTTTCTTATGACAGGTTTTCACAATTAGGTTTTCATATTCAGTTTCTTCTACGTTAGGTATTTTTATTACATAAAATAAAGTAGTCGTATTGTGAAATATGGCCACGTCTAATATTCTAACATCTCTTCTACAGACAATGAAGGCATTCCTCCAGCTTGAATATTCTCTCTATTTCATTTACTCTTTCTGCTTCTTTTAGTAGGAATGAGTTTACTACGTTAACTTTTGCCCATTGTATGGCATATTTTATATTGGTAACTTCCTCCTTAATCAGTCTGACTTGGTTCTGTAAACTTTCTGCTATTTCATGTATGATCTATCGTCTTTTCTGATGTTGTTTGTAAGGGTATTGGTTACTGTAGTTAGTTTATTTAATCTCTGTTCTAGCTGTGAATTTATTATTACTTGTTTGTTGTTGTTATCTATAACTTTATTTATATGTTCTTCTATTTGAACGAAGTCATCATGATCTGGGTTGCCTGCTACATACTTCCATGCAGTGCCTAGCATGTTGATGGCCCTTGAGGGTCTTTGTTTAACGTCATATTCTATGGTACGTAAAGTCAAGTGAGTTTGGTTAATTTCGTGACGTAAGGTATGGTATAGTCTGCTAAATTTTAAATCTTTCTCTGTGTGAAACTCTATTTGCTCTAAGGCTTTTCTAATTTTGTTCAAATTGATGATGTGAATGATTCTTGTTGTTCTTGTTTGTATTTTTCCTAGTCCATCGTGGATCGTAATGGTTTGTGCATCTGTATGGTTCGTTATGTCCATAGTCGGTTCCGTAGGTTGTGCCATCATTACCAGTATTACGAGTGGTCTATGAGTGTCAAACGTTCTTTATATACTCTTATGTACAATTAGATTTGTGGATGTTAGTACGGTTGTATTTCTGTCCTCTTATAACTATTGCTTTCTTATATCTAGGTGAAAGTTTAGTACCTAGTCTTGTATTTATTTTAATGTAAATTTCTTGTCCAGGTATGTAAGTTCGTATGTCGTTTCGCGTCTTGTTGTGGTTGTGAATGTTCTGTCGTCTGTTTATACCCTGAACCCATTGAAAATGGGAATTCAGGGTATAATGGTTTTGTGAAAATGTATGTAACAGGCAGAAGGAGAAGTCGCAGACCCATAAAGTATATATTCTTGATCAGCATAAAAAAATAAGTTGATTGAGCCCTGTCCGTCTGTCCGTCCGTCCGTCCGTCCGTCCGTCCGTCCGTCCGTCTGTCCGTCCGTCCGTCCGTCCGTCCGTCCGTCGTCCGTCCGTATGAACGTCGAGATTTCGGAAACTACAAAAGCTAGAGAGCTGAAATTTCACATGAACATGCGTATGTTAGCTACGCAGTACGAGTTTATTTTGTTTTTTCGATAACTCATCCCATTTCCAAATTATCGATAAAAAATCGAGAATTCGTTTCCATTTTTTAGTTTTTGGGGCATAACTTCTACACTGTTTCAGCTAGAGACTTTAAATTTGTTTATTTAGATAGATATTATCGGACACGCAGATTACGTAATTTACAGATTTTAGATAGCCACGCCCCCTTCGCCCCCAATTAAAAAAAAACGCATTTCAAATACTAGAGACTTGCAATTACGGCACATAGATAGATTTAGATACTCCTAATCTACTCTGAAAATTCATCAAGATCGTCGATCTAGAAATGGAGTTATAAGCGTCCAAAGTTCAGCCCCAACCCACCCCCAAGCCACGACCAGCAACTGCGCAGTTAGCAGAGCGCGCGCTCATAAGTGCGTAAAGAAGGAAGAGTATCACTTTTTTGCAGGGTTCAGGGGATCTCGTAGTCGTGCCGTCTCGACTAGAGGCCTTCTTACTTGTTTTGTATTTAGTTCTGTCTATATTATCTTTTCTAGCCTTTTCGTACTGTGCTGGGTCTGTCCGTTTACGTTTCTACCAAAAAATACGTCCAGTGGTCGTTTATTAGTTGTCGAGTGTATAGTGTAGTTATAGTCGTATATGGATTTGTTGAGAAGTTCTTCAAAAGTTCTGTATTCGTTTTTCCGTCTATTGCATCTCATATCTCTGACAGTGTCGAATGGAATTTTTTCCACTTGTCCATTGACTGTGCTCTTATATGGTGGGGTTTTATAAATTTCGATTCCAAGTTGGTCTCTCATCATAAAAGTGTATGAATCTGAATTTAGGGATTTCTCATTATCGATAACTACTGCCTTTGGTACACCATAGTAAAAAGAGAATATCATGAAGAGGGTTTTTTACATCTTCTATTGCCTTGGATTTGATTATTCGTCCTTGAGCTAGTTTTGAGAATTTGTCTATTGCTGTGAGTACTAAATTCTTTTGTGTTGAGTATATATCGATGTGTATGACTTGTCCTGGGTATTCTGGTATTGGGGTTTCTTTTAATTTGGGATTAGTCGGATGTCTGTCATATTTTTCTTCCTTGCAAACTGACACTGTTTGACAAGATCTGCTATAGTTTGTTTTCATCTTGGGAAAATAATAAAATTCTATCATTTGGTTCTATTCTCAAGTGCGTTTCTGTGTGCTCTATTAGGGGTGGCCAAGATTTTTCGTCTCGTTCGGTTGCGTTTTGTCAGATCTTTAACCTGTGATTGTGAGAATCTAATTTATAGTTTTTGAAGTGTGTCGGGTATATGTTTTGGATTGGCTCATAACATCTTCTGAGGTTAATATGCCGTTGATAATAGAAGGGTTGAGACGAGCTTTTAATATTTGTATGAGGTCATTTATTGAATAGCTTGGTCGGGTTATTATATGCCTGTGGAAAGTTGGGAAATGGAATATAGAATCTGTACTCTGTTTTGTCCGCCCTTTTCTAGGAATATCTGGTTTTTGAAATACGTTTATGGTGCTTCGATACTTGGTATTAGGTTATGGCTTGAACTGTCTGCGCTGTGTTGGGGTGGAGGCTACCGACCTAATAGTTGTTTATGGCAGGAATTCGAGATAGCGCATCGGCTACAATATTGTCTCTTCCTGGCTTGTAAACTAATTCATAGTCGAATTCTTCTAAGTATGCTTTCCATCTTTTTATTCTAGCGTTTCCGTTCCAACTACTTAACGAATGATTAATGGCTGGTGGTCTGTGTATATTTTCACTTTTGTTTTACCGTACAGGTAATTTTTGAGGGCTTTGAGGGCCCAAATGATTGCTAGCATTTCTTTCTCGTTTGTAGCGTAATTTTCTTCCGCTTTTGAAAGTGTTCTAGAAAGGAATGTAATTGGATGGCGATTTTGAGATAAGACGGCTCCAATGGCAAAATTGGATGCTCTGTTGTTAAGTGGAATTCTTTTTCGAAATCTGGGTAGTGAAGAATCACTTCATTAGAAACTAAAGCGTTTTTTATTTTATTGAAGGCCTCTACCGCTTCTTTATTGAGATGAATAATTTTTTTCGCGGATAGGTTTTGGACACGCGTCCATCTTCCCCTCTTAATAAGGAGCTAAGGGGTTTGCCAACTTAGCGAAATCCTTAATAAATCTTCTGTTAATAACTTGAGAGACCCAGAAATGATCTCAAATCTTTAAGTGTTTTCGGTAGCGGATAGTTCGTTATCGTTTCCACCTTTTGTGGATTTGTTTCGACTCCTTTATCAGATATAACAAAGCCGAGAAACTCAACTTTGTTTTTAAAGAACTCGCATTTGTCCAATTGGCATTTCATATTGGCTTCTTGCAGAGGTCTGAAAATGCTGTCCAGATTTCTGGAATGTGACTCATTATCTTTGCTGAAAATAATAATGTCGTCTATGTATATGAAACATATTTTACCAATATGTTTCATGAAGAATGTCGTCTAACGCCCTTTGGAAAATAGAAGGTGCGTTTTTCAGACCGAAAGGTAGTCGTGTAAATTCATATTTGCCATTGTTGACCGAGAATGCTGTTTTCTCAATATCGGACTCTTTTAGAGGAATTTGATGGAAACCGCTTTTTAAATCTATTACTGAGAAGATTTTGTTATTTCCAAGTTGTGCTAGTACCCTCATTGATTTCTGGAAATAGGGTATTTGTCGCTATAGTTTCCCTATTCAGTTTCCTATAATCAATTACCATTCTATATTTTTTACTTGGGAGGCATCCATTTTTTTGGGGACAATCCACACGGGTGAATTGTAGGGTGATCGAGATGGACGAATGATTCCGTCCTCTAAGAGCTCTTGTAATTTGTTTATGACTTCGTCTTTTAGGGACATTGGGAATTGATAAAATTTTGAATATATGGGTGAATCTGTCCTGGTTCTAATTCTTCTGCCTTTACTTTTGTTGTGTATGTTCAATTTTTCGTTTGGGGTGGCAAATAGATTGGGATATTTCTTAACTAGTTGGTTTAGGTCTTTGCTTCTGTTCGATAGTCATGTGATCAGTTCGTGGTATAACGGTGTTAACGGCTTCAATTTTTTCTGTCTGAGGGATATAATCATGTTTATTTTTAATTATCAATTGATTTTTGCTGCTGTGAATTACAGCATCTAATTCTTTGAGACTATCGTTACCCAGGAATTGCGTCGAATGTTTTCAACGTGGGTAATAGGAAAAAATGTTACTTGAATATCTGTTCTATCAAAAAGATTAGCTATTTTATGATGAGTTATTTTATATTTCCACCGACTGTTACGGCTTCGAAAGATTGTTGTTAGGAATTGGGTTTGAAACTAGTTTTGGGTTGTATATAATTTCTATTGGAACCTGTGTCCTATTAAAATTTTTAGTACTTCTCCGCTTGCTGTCCTTACATTCTATGTAAGGAAGCGAAGAGTTGGTTATCCTAAAAAATTGATGTTAGCCTGTTCGTTGGAGGTTTTCTTCTTCATAGTCCGGCTTGCTCTATTTCCTCTGTGTATTCTGTAGGGACTGTTCGTATTCCTGTCTGTTGTTCGTAAGTCGCATAGTCTGTCCATATTCCTCCATAGTCAAGTGAGCGTCAGTGTTGTCATTGTCAGGTTGTTCTACTGTTGTTTGAATATTAAAGTTTCGTTGTCTCTTATCTGCTGTGTTTGCTAACGGTGGAGGGTCCGTTTCTCCTGTCTCAAAATTGGGTCTGTTCATGTAATTTATCATCCTTGTCTGGATGCTTTGGTCAACGTCCATTGGTTCGGGACTGGCGGCGGTTTGGGTGCTAACGGTCGGGAAGGTGTAAATGTCTGTTGTGGTCGCATTTGGTAGAACTGTTGTTTGTTGTATTGTTGTGCATTATTGGTATTATTTGGAAATGTGGCCTGTATTGGCATTTGGGGAAATGGGACCTATTGGAAACTGTTCTTATTATCTGTGGATTGGTTTGTGAATATTGAGCTGTTTCGAGGTGGTGGCATGGGTGGCATGCTTCTAGCTGCTACTTTATGACCTGATTGGGTGTTTTTATTGAAAAGCTATTTTGATCTATAGCTTTGATTCTCTAATTTTAGACATAATGGAGAGCTGAGGGAAGATCTGCTGGTTCTTTTATACAAAGATACGGGGCAAGTCTCCTCTCAAACCTCTGATGAATGTGTCTATGCCTTTTCCTGTACATCTTGGTCATGAGCATCTCGGACTCTCTGCTGAGTTCCATGCAACCTACTTATTCAATATTAATGTTAAGTGGGTTGTAGACCATCTGATAAAACTGTTTCTACCGTCTGGTTGCTGCCCTGTATGCACATGGTCATTTGATATTCAGAGTTTCCTATGTCTCTTTTATCTGCGTAATGCAGTGTAAGACACTTGGAGATAGCGCTCCATTTAAGGGCACGTTGTACTGACTCGAGGGCCGTATCAGCGTTACCGATGATCTTGTTCCTCACTGTATGCAGTATGCCATAGTACATTGGCGAACCAATTTGGCTTGCATATATCGGAGTATGCGATCCACACTTTTTTCCAGGAGCTTGAATTCGGCTTTATTGCCGGAGAATTCTCTGAGGCTTTTCACAATGTTCCCGGTACTCTATTTAAATCGTTCAGATTTTGGTTATCAGTTATGTTCTGATCTGCTACATCATTGAATTCCCTGGATGGGTTAACTAGTTGTTTCACTAGTATTGGAAGTTGTTCTGTTAGGATTTGGGCAACCGTGGCTGCAATTACCTGCTCTGCGTTGTTCGCCATACCTCTATTCTGTAATATGTTCGTTTGGCGGTTAATATGTCGTTGTTGTTGTCTGTCGATGTTTTGTCCGCCTACCTGAGGTTGTTCAACTAAAACAGGGGTCTAATCAGGTTACTTTCGTTAGCCATATAACACAAAACTGACCTTCTAATGCAGTCTAGCTTTGTTATTTTATGCTCACAAAGTTTAGATTGGTGTGTCTATATTATATGTATAGTTAGTATATTATAAGTATTAGTATTAGTACGTTATGTAGTAAATGAATTTAAAAAATTTTTGTTAATTTTCTTTTAATTTTTTCCTTTCTTATTATTTTTATTTATGATATCTATTTTTTCTAAGCGATCAGCGCAGTGATCTCCTACCTAGGGTTTTGTATGGCTTTGCGGGCCATACGCTAATACCGGCAACGCAATTATCGCTCAGTATTACAATAGTTTTTTTCTTAATTTAAAAATTTTTCTTTGTTTATATATTTTTTAACTTATGTTTTTTAGTTTTGTTAGTTTTCTTTTGGGTTTCTTATTTTTTTCTAACTTACATTAATGATGATGTGGCGATCTCCACTGCTAGCCCGGATTTCATCCTTTTTGGTTTTCCTACTGGGGATCCTGCGACCAGACTCCGAAGGAGTATCCTGTGGACGGACCGTACAGGATTATCGTCCACCGATGGGCAGTCGAACAATTAAGTTCCAGACTACCTTTTAGCGAATTGAAATCGAACGTTGAAATTAATCAACGTGAGTTGCCTCGATCTCCTTCGCACAGACTCTGCGGGTTTTGTTGCAGTAGGGGCACTTAGAGTATTGTCACTCTCTCGCGTCACTGTCTGTTCACTATCAGGTTGTAGTTAAGTTGTCGTGTACGTACAGGCGTTTTGCTGTTTTGTACCCCGAACAACTTTTCACTTTTATTGATAGTGTTTGTGATCACTGTCGCGAACGTACAGGCGTTTGCTGTGTTGTATCGCGATAGTTTTTTCACTTTCAACCGACTTCTGCTTTTGATTTGGCAGTATCACGCACGTACGAACTGTTTTGCTGTATTGCGCGCGAAGTCGGTCCCTGCTCGGGCGCCAGTTAAATTCGTTATTTGTTTGAGTTTAAAAAATATATTTTTATTACAAGACAGACTGTCTTGTTCAAACCGAATTTTACAACTAATTACTTAAATCAATTCTATCCCTAGCTAAACTGTGGTTCAGTCGACGGCGTTGGCAGCGACGTCGCTTTTGGTGTTATTGAACCGTTGTGCAATTCTTCTTGGAATTGCTGAAGCTCAGGTTGGCGTGTGCAGGAAGTCCACTAGACGCGGTGTCAGCAGATTGGGCTTATTGGTCTGATTATGTGGTGACGCGGTGTCAGCAGATTGGTCTTATTGGTCTGATTATGTCGTATTTGTGTTGCAACAATTTCCGTTGGATATTGTTACAATGCAGAATATTTTCGTCGTTAACTTACATACATATATACAGCTGCGAAAAATAAAATAGCACCACTTTGAAATGCAAAGTTTAAGAAGTTCTCTTGGACACATTTATCAATCGATTGGTCTGCAGATTAGTTATATCAAAGCAGAAAAATATTAATTATTGCTACAAAAAAGAATTTTCATCAAAATATTCAACGTTTTTATGTAATCCGAAAAATTATGAAAAATGTCGAAAAATCGACGAAAAAAATAGCACCACTTTGTCATTTTGCTCTAAAAATTATTTAAAACAATTAAGAAAAGCTGTAGTCGAGACTGCTCGACTACGAAATCCCCTGAGCCCTCCTTCGAACGATAATATTCCAAGAATGCTTCGTTTCGATTCTCCACGCGTAAGAAACTATACATGCAAACTCACGCGCACACACACACGCTGATCTACGCTTGTACGCCTGTATGTGTGTGAACATTGCAGGCGGCTTGCTGTCTCGCTACCTTTTTTGCTGCGCCACATATGCTTAGCTGCAAAAACTTTATTGTTCAATAACTAACTAACTAAACCAAACTGCATGTCTCTAGTATTTGAAATGCATTTTTTACACATTTGGGGGATGTGGGGGAAATCGGGGGCCGGAATCCAAAAACCGAAATTGTAATAAATTAGTATCTATATATATGCAGAAGACTTGGAGGCTCTAACTCTAAAGATGAATTAGATATAATTTTATAACAGGTTCCCGATAAAGTTTTTTATCGATAACTTGGAAATATACGAGTTATCGAATTTCATACATACGGACGGATGGACAGACGGACAGACGGACAGGGCTAGATCAACTTTTCTAGTCACCCTGATCAAGATATATATACTTTATGGGGTCTCCCACGCCTCCTTCTGCCTGTTACATACATTAATAATCAATGGGTTTTTTGAGCATAACTTCTACATCGTTTTAGCTAGAGACTTCAAATTTGTATACTTAGATAGATAATATGGATACGCAGATTATGTAATTTTCAGATTTCAGATAACACGCCCCCTTCGCCCCCAATTTAAAAAATACTAGAGACTTGCAATTTTGCACATAGATAGATTAGATACTTTTAATCTACTACTAATCATGAAGATAGTCCATCTAGAAATGGAGTTATGAGCTTCCAACGTTCAGCCCAGCCGCCAGACGGTCAACTTATTTTTTAATCTGATCAAGAATATATATACTTTATGGGGTCTGCGACGTCTCCTACTGCCTGTTCCATACATTTTCACAAAACCATTATACCCTGAATTCCCATTTTCAATGGGTTCAGGGTATAAAAATTTGTAACACACGAGGTCGTGTGAGGGTCAGGATGGCCGTGTCGGATCGATATTCTTATTTGTATTCTTTTATTAATTTGTACCACCGATAATCTTATTTTCTAATAATTCTTGTATCAACCCTGATATAATGTATCATCTCTGATATAATGTAACATGTCTAGTGAATAAAATGTAAGCGAACCAAAATATTGTTTTAACCGTTATCGATTTCTATCCCTTTCCCTCTTGCGAGCCCAACAGATCTTTCTGTTCTGCGTAGTCTCGGCCGACAATGCAATAGAGTGAGATAACAATACTTAAAGAAAATTGTATTAGTATTGAGCGTGGGATGTGGGATGATGTCACTTAGATTTTAGAAAATAAGAAGAGAAGTGACGCGCATAAAAAGCGCATTAATATTGAGAATTCAAACGAAGAAGGTTGCATTATGTCCGGCTCGAGAAAACGCAAGGCACGCGCCGGTGATGAAATAATGTTGAACCGGACGTGAACGAAACTCCGACATATATATATATATATATGTATATTGAAATTAAAGGCGTGGAATATGAACCGCTGAGTATTCTGCAGTCGACAATCACCCGACTGCAACCATCATACGTAGCGACTTTTACCGAACTTTTGACAGATAATGGTATATAAAACTTGAGATGAAAATTAATCGTATCGACCCAATAAATATATGCTAGGAGGAGGAAGAGGAAGTAAGAGTTTGTAGTAATATCATGTCGATTGATTGGTTTTTTTTTTTTTGAGTTAGCCGTAGAATATGTATGATTGTGCGCTGAGAATCTGTTCGATATCGATGTATATACATAATTTAAGCTGAACTGTGACGCGGGGGCCTGCGCATGTCATTGTGTGACTATAAGGGTATTCAAGAAGCCTATAATTATTGCACTATCTGCTCTGCTCGTGGGTCGAGATATATGTTAATCAGTCATTTCCAATTCCTTTGCTTATGAAAGAGAGGTTATACTTACCATGGTTCTCTAGAAAAGACCCGTGCCAAAACGAAATGATAATACTTTATTATGTGGCTTTTCAATTCTTACGTTTTTATATTTACAAATTAATCGATTTTCTGTCTGCTTTTGTTTGCTTTTCACAATTAGCTTGAGTTTTGATTTGTGTTTGTATTTGTTGAATGCTTAATAAAAATCGTATTTGTTTTTTGTATTATATGAAGAATTTGTTGAAATCTTCTTTCAAATGGTATATATTTATATATGTGGTTGAGTGTGGATGTGGTGGTTACATATTTTGAATTTTTATTTGTATTTGTATTGTGCATTTCCATGTTGCTTATATATTTGTATTAGATAGTATTGTATTATATATTTGTCTGCTTGTTAGTAATGTTTTTTTATTAGTTCCTTGAAAACCCTCCATTCGATTGTATATAAAGTCATTCTAGCATTGAATAGTATGAAAACTGTGCTATGCCGACTTTAATATATTTGCTGGTGTCCGCATGCCCCACCATCCTGTGTTGCTTAGCCGTAGTAGCTGTTTGGCGGCTGAGTGGGATAGTCCTTGGTACCCCCTACTGCTGCCGCCGGCACCACCGTGTGTCGAGGGACTCTCGCTAAAGAGCCCGCCAAAGTTCTTGGAGTTGAAGATTTCGCTGAGGCCGCTGCCATGAGTGGCGCCTCCGTTACCGCCGCCGCTGAGCAGGCTGCCGATGAAGCTGCTGGCACCAGCGCCACCGCCGGCATTGCCGCTAGCACCACCACTAGAGAGCACTGAGCCAAGGAGTCCGCCAAGCAGATTACTGCCACTGGACGAGCCACCGGATGAAACCACCACCTCCGCCGCTTGAGTAGCCACCGCTGGGCTGATAGACGTTGGCCCCACCTCCATTGTTGGCGCCGCCCTGCAGCTTGCTTGGCTATTTGGCCTGCAATGATACCGGAAACCGCTTGACTCACCGCCGGATTCGAGAAAAAGTTGGAGAAGAAGCCGCCGCCCTGCTTGTCCTTGGGCTTCTGGGCGGCGCCACTGCCACCATTGTCATAACCAAGCGCGGGCGGTGTGTAGCCAGGTACCGGCTGATAGCCACCGCCAGGAGCGGGTTGGTAGCCTCCATGTGGGTTGTAGCCACCCTGTGGATTGTAGCCGCCTTGTGGATTGTACCCGCCATACGGATTGTAGCCAGCAGCACCGCCACCATTGTTATTGTTGTTGTTGGGGAGCGTAGGATAGAGACCATGGCCGCCAGCCGAGAAGCTGTTACCATATCCGCCTGCACCGCCGCCACCGTATCCACCAGTTGCGCCACCTGCACCGCCCTGGTTACCATCCTGCCTCCGGCTGCGGAGCGCTGGGTGCGATCGGCGTGTTTCGAGTTCTGCGTGTTGCCGCTGCTCACTGTTGATCAGACGCAGCAGTAGCAGTGCAGCGGCAGGCGCAGTAGCGGTAAGCGGTTAAAGTTAGCCACAAAAGTGTATGATAAAAAAAAAAAAAATTAAGAAAAACAAGAAAAAAGAGAAACATAAAAGCAATAAGCATGAAACGAGGCAAAAAATGAGTTAGTGCCCAATCAATGCAGGGGAGTGGGAGTGGGGGAAGGAGAATTTCTTAACTCCTTCTAATCGATTTTTACTTTATTTTTTGGATACCTTAGCTAACTTTAAATTTCATAACAGTTGCCCGTGTAACGTTTTGAATAGCTTATTCTGCATATATATACCATACATATATACCAGTTGATCAATTTGTCGATAAAAAGAATCGCTAATGCAATATTTAAATTCTACACAACTTTGATTTTGATCTGGATTTGTTGTTTTAATTGTTTTTGCTATTTGCTTCGGTTAGTCCTTATAAGTCTTCTCTGCCATATAGAGACGTTCATTGGCAGGGTAACACACACACACACGCACACACGCACACACACACACACACACACACACACACACACACACACACAACACACACACACACACACACACACACACACACACACACACACACACACACACACACACACACACACACACACACACACACACACACACACACCACACACACACACACACACACACACGCACATACACATGCTTGTACGCCTGTATATACATACATATATACAGCTGCGAAAAATAAAATAGCACCACTTTGAAATGCAAAGTTTAAGAAGTTCTCTTGGACACATTTATCAATCGATTGGTCTGCAGATTAGTTATATCAAAGCGGAAAAATATTAATTATTGCTACAAAAAAGAATTTTCATCAAAATATTCAACGTTTTTATGTAATCCAAAAAATGATGAAAAATGTCGAAAAATCGACGAAAAAAAAAGCACCACTTTGTCATTTTGCTCTAAAAATTATTTAAATCAAGTAAGAAGGCTCTAGTCGAGGCGGCTCGACTACGAAATCCCCTGAACCCTGCAAAAAAGTGATACTCTTCTTCTTTACGCACTTATGAGCGCACGCTCTGCTAACCGCGCAGTTGCTGTCGTGGCTTGGAGGCGGGTTGGGCTGAACTTTGGACGCTTATAACTCCATTTCTAGATGGACTATCTTTATGAAATCTATCTCTATGCCAAATTGCAAGTCTCTAGTATTTGAAATGCGTTTTTTTCAAATTGGGGCGAAGGGGGCGTGGATCCAAAATCTGTAAATTACATAATTTGCGTATACATAATATCTATCTATCTCTAGCTAAAACAGTGTAGAAGTTATGCCCAAAAAACCTAAAAAATGGAAACGAATTTTCGATTTTTTATCGATAATTTGAATATGGGATGAGTTATCGAAAAAACAATAAACTCGTACTGCGTAGCTAACATACGCATGTTCATGTGAAATTTCAGCTCCCTAGCTTTTGTAGTTTCCGAAATCTCGACGTTCATACGGACGGACGGACGGACGGACGGACAGACGGACGGACGGACGGACAGACGGACAGGGCTCAATCAACTTATTTTTTTATGCTGATCAAGAATATATATACTTTATGGGGTCTGCGACTTCTCCTTCTGCCTGTTACATACATTTTCACAAAACCATTATACCCTGAATCCCCATTTTCAATGGGTTCAGGGTATAACAATTAAGAAAGCTGTAGTCGAGACTGCTCGACTACGAAATCCCCTGAGCCCTCCTTCGAACGAATAATATTCCAAGAATGCTTCGTTTCGATTCTCCACGCGTAAGAAACTATACATGCAAACTCACGCGCACACACACACGCTGATCTACGCTTGTACGCCTGTATGTGTGTGAACATTGCAGGCGGCTTGCTGTCTCGCTACCTTTTTTGCTGCGCCACATATGCTTAGCTTCAAAAACTTTATTGTTTAATAACTAACTAACTAAACCAAACTGCATGTCTCTAGTATTTGAAATGCATTTTTTACACATTTGGGGGATGTGGGGGAAATCGGGGGCCGGAATCCAAAAACCGAAATTGTAATAAATTAGTATCTATATATATGCAGAAGACTTGGAGGCTCTAACTCTAAAGATGAATTAGATATAATTTTATAACAGGTTCCCGATAAAGTTTTTTTTCGATAACTTTGGAAATATATGAGTTATCGAATTTCATACATACGGACGGACGGACAGATGGACAGACGGACAGGACTTTATGGGGCCTGCCACGCCTCCTTCTGCCTGTTACCTACATTAATAAAACCATTATACTCTGAGTTCCCATTTTCAATGGGCTCAGGGTATGAAAATAAAAGTAAGTTTCAAACTTTAACTAATACTTAAAATAAAATGAAAACAATAATATTCGGCTGCACAACGCCTAGCCATGGAATCAACCATGTCCTGGCATCGTTTAAGGAGAATTTGAGCCCAGGACTCGTCTTTACATTAGTTGATTTCGATTCAGAAACTATTTTTTTGTCATCCACCCACAGGTTTTCGGTTGTATTTAGGCCACTCCATAACGGTGATTATATATATACATTATATATATATATATATGTGCGTGTGTTTGTGTGTGTGTGTTTGTGTGTGTATTACCTTTCCAATGAACGTATCTACATATGTATATATGTACATAGATGTATGTATACCCATAAAAGGTCTTACAATAAATTAGTTCTTGAAACGAGTATAGCCGAACGCCCTGCTTATATATGTAAACCCGTAAATTTATGTAAGTTCTAAAGTCTAATTATTATTTGCATGCACTTCAAATAGTAATAATAATATTTAATTTTTTAATTTTATTTGTTTTTTTTTTGCCTGGAGTTATAAATACATATAGGTATGCATGTATGCTGTATTTCATCAAATGCTTTCGTTAGTTTTTTTTAATACTGGTTTTATTTTCATTGTTTTTATTTTCAATTCGTTTATTGGTAGAGTTCCATTCAAATGAATGCCAATGTTTGTTTATGTCAGAGTGTGAGTGCGTGTGAACGTTTCAATAAATGGGAAATAATAACAAGAATTGAAAGAATGCGTGTTCGGACGGAGTAATTATATTTATACGTACATATGTATATAAACTTTTGGTTGGATCTATTTGGAGTTGTTTTGTCAAAAATAAATTGGATTTCACAATAACAAAAAAAAAAAAAAACAAGTAAGAAGGCTCTAGTCGAGACGGCTCGACTACGAGATACCCTGAACCCTACAAAAAAGTGATACTCTTCTTCTTTACGCACTTATGAGCGCGCGCTCTGCTAACCGCGCAGTTGCTGTCGTCGCTTGGGGGGCGGCTTAGGCATGGGCACAAACATTAGTGTTGCGTAAATGTCTTGCAACTTCGATTTCTTATTTTTCGTATAAAGCCTTCAACCATCATAACATTTTTTAAAGTATTCCTTGATGGTAACTTATACCGTGGGTCTATGAGCTTAATAAATTAACGAACCCGGCATTTTCAACAACAGGAGAATGGTCGCAATGTTCTGATAGAATGTACTCTATAAGTGCGATATCAAGCTCCTTTTTACGCTTGTTTTGAAGAATCATATGTTTGCGCTTACGGTAGCTCTCGATTTTGTTTAACGATTGGCAATTCATTTATTTGCAGTTTTGGATGTACACGTTTGAGGTGGTCGAATAAATTAGATTATTCCACTTGTCTTGTACGTTTTTATCACATGACGACACTTTTTCAATTTACCATCATTAGTTTTTGTAAAGAATTGCCAAACTTTAGATTTGCCAATGCGCGCGTTTTTTGGCAACCGTGTTTTCAAGATCACATTGCAAATATCGCCATCTATGTACGTTGGACGCTCATAACTCCATTTCTAGATGGACTATCTTCATGATTAGTAGTAGATTAAAAGTATCTAAATCTATCTATGTGCCAAATTGCAAGTCTCTAGTATTTTTTTAATTGGGGGCGAAGGGGGCGTGGCATCCAAAATCTGAAGTAACATAATCTGCGAATCCATAATATCTATCTAAGTATACAAATTTAAAGTCTCTAGCTGAAACGGTGTAGAAGTTATGCCCAAAAATCACTAAAAATGTAAACGAATTATTTTGTTATGCTGATCAAGAATTTATATACTTTATGGGGTCTGCGACGTCTCCTTTTGCCTGTTACATATATTTTCAACAAACCATTATACCCTGAATTCCCATTTTCAATGGATTCAGGGTATAAAAAACAAGTAAGAAAGCTGTAGTCGAGACTGCTCGACTACGAAATCCCCTGAGCTCTTCTTCGAACGAATCATATTCCAAGAATGCATAGTTTCGATTCTCCACGCGTAAGAAACTATACATGCAAAAACACGAGTACACACACACGCTGATCTACGCTTGTATGCATGTACATATACATATGTGTAAGCATTGCAGGCGGCTTGCTGTCTCGCTGCCTTTGTTGCTGCCCACATGTGTTTTGCTGCAAAAAGTTCATTGATTAATGATTCTGTTTCTACATATACATATGTACATATACGAAATACTCTGTTCCCATAGGTGGATTTTTTTTATTTAATAAACATTTAATTAACGAAATATTTCGGCAATTAGCAAACGTAAATATGTATGTACATGGCAAGCAACTAGGGTTTATTGAAAATATATAAAAATATCGATATATCGATATATATATTTTTTTTATAAATATTTATATCGGAATATTTTTTTTCGCCAAATATCGAGTATTTTTGTGATATTTTTGATATTTTTGATGTATTTGCGTTGGCAATTGTCCCACTATATGAGTATATGTACAGTGTGTAACAATAATATTTGGTTTTTTGTTTTTTTCAACTTCAAACGCAAATAAAACATAAACTATTTATTAAAATAAAAAAGTGTAAATGGTAAGTTTTAGATTGAAAAATTACCTTTTCAGAGAGGTATACATTACGGTATTATATTTAACCTAACTAATAGAAATTACATTAATATTCGGTTTTTTTTTTAAACAACTATCAAAATACGAGTTGTACAAAAAAATTGAGCATATATGTATAATACTTGATATGGTATCCACCGCTTACCACCAGCGTCACTGTCCTGACATAAGCTTTGTTAACTAAAACCAAATAAGGCATTGCTAGAGCGCCCTTTGACAAAACTAAAGTAACGTTCGAAAAATTCCCAATTCAGTCACAATTCTTAGAATATTCTGGCATGCAAATTTTTGTATGCATACAAATAAAATTGAATGTATACTCGTATAGTGTGTACATGTGTAAATCTGTATGTATGTATAAGAAAGACGTTTGTTGCTTGCCATGTAAGTTTGCCAATTGCCGAAATATTTCGTTTATTAAATAAATAAGATGCACCTATGGGAACAAAGTATTTCGCAGTTAGTTGCGCGTAACTGCAATGTTCTTACTTGTTTTATTTTAATTTTATGTTGTGCTTTTAATTTTCATTTAAACTTTTATTCGTAATGGTTTCTATTAAAAAAAAAAAAAAAATTACATTTAATTCTGTACTTTGTGCACTATTTTCTCAGATTTGTTTCCTTCAATGAATTTTCTCGATATCTAGAGCGAACCCATTGAAAATGTGGAAAATTGTGCAAATGTATGTAACAGGCAGTATATATATTCTTGATCAGCATCGAAAAATAAGTTGATCTAGCCCTGTCCGCCTGTCCGTCTGTATGAACGTCGAGATTTCGGAAACTAATTTTTACATATATACTCGTATGTTAGTTACGCAGTACGAGTTTGTTTTGTTTTTTTTCGATAACTCAACCCATTTCCAAATTATCGATAAAAAATAGAAAATTCGTTTCCAATTTTTATGTTTTTTGGGCGTAACTTCTACACCGTTTTAGCTAGAGACTACAAATTAACATATTTAGGTAGATATTATGATTACACAGATTTTGTAATTTTTAGATTTTGGATGCCAATTTGAAAAAAAAAACGCATATAGATGCATTTAGATACTCTTAATCTACTCTGAAAATTTCATGACGATCGCTTTTCTAGTAATGGAGTTATAAGCGTCCAAAGTATAGCCCAACCCACCCCCAAGCCACGGCAGCAACTGCACGGTTAGCAGAGCGCGCGCTCATACGTGTGTAAAGAAAAAGAGTATAACTTTTTTGCAGGGTTCAGGGTATCTCGTAGTCGAGCCGTCTCGACTAGAGCCTTCTTACTTGTTTAAAAATATATTTTTCTTTTTTATACCCTGAACCCATTGAAAATGGGAATTCAGGGTATAATGGTTTTGTGAAAATGTATGTAACAGGCAGAAGGAGAAGTCGCAGACCCCATAAAGTATATATATTCTTGATCAGCATAAAAAAATAAGTTGATTGAGCCCTGTCCGTCTGTCCGTCCGTCCGTCCGTCCGTCCGTCCGTCCGTCCGTCTGTCCGTCCGTCCGTCCGTCCGTCCGTCCGTCCGTCCGTCCGTCCGTATGAACGTCGAGATTTCGGAAACTACAAAAGCTAGAGAGCTGAAATTTCACATGAACATGCGTATGTTAGCTACGCAGTACGAGTTTATTTTGTTTTTTCGATAACTCATCCCATTTCCAAATTATCGATAAAAAATCGAGAATTCGTTTCCATTTTTTAGGTTTTTGGGGCATAACTTCTACACTGTTTCAGCTAGAGACTTTAAATTTGTTTATTTAGATAGATATTATGGACACGCAGATTACGTAATTTACAGATTTTAGATGCCACGCCCCCTTCGCCCCCAATTAAAAAAAAACGCATTTCAAATACTAGAGACTTGCAATTCAGCACATAGATAGATTTAGATACTCCTAATCTACTCTGAAAATTTCATCAAGATCGTCGATCTAGAAATGGAGTTATAAGCGTCCAAAGTTCAGCCCAACCCACCCCCAAGCCACGACAGCAACTGCGCAGTTAGCAGAGCGCGCGCTCATAAGTGCGTAAAGAAGAAGAGTATCACTTTTTTGCAGGGTTCAGGGGATCTCGTAGTCGTGCCGTCTCGACTAGAGCCTTCTTACTTGTTTTTTTCTATTTTATTTCTCTGCAGCCTTAAATCAGCTTGTTTATATGAAATTTGATTGACACGCGTATTTGTATATACAGGAGCTGTGCGAAGAAGAGGACGAGGGTGGCAACTGCAACAGAAGCAGGAGCAGAAGCAGCAACATGAACAACTGAATAAAAGTCGAAAATGCTTGCCACAAAATTTATAGCAGTAACAAAAATTAAATTAACATCCAACATCAAAACTGCTACCGAAATGTGTGTGTATATAAGTGGGTGAGTGCGTGTCTGATGTGCAGTTAAGTCTGCGGCGGATGCTCGACACTCGCTCTAAGCCCGAAATTAAATTCCAATTTAATTGAGCTGCAAAAAACATGGAGAGTATTGCAACGAGTCTTCAGGGCCAGAACTATAACAGTAGCTCGTTAGACCATGAAAATGGACACACACACACACACACGCACACGCACACACACACACACACACACACACACACACACACACACACACACACACACACACACACACACACACACACACACACGCCTTAGCTATATGTGATACAAAATCTGCATGTTTAAGTCAACGGAACTAGTTAGCTGTTGCTGTTGTGCTGCTGTAAGAGCTTAAGTGAAGGCTGGTACTGTGCTTGTTTATTGTGACCCAAAATATATACCTTAAGCTAGACCCGTATAATCAATATAATGAAAATAACGATAGATAATGGGAAATCGAAAGAATTTAAGCAAAAAAAGAAATAGCTGTCTAATCGTCGTCACGTTGCGAAATCCGAAGTGACTGCCGCTGCATCTTATTACGTGCTGCCGCTGCATCTTATTACGTGCTGCCGCTGGCGTTGGCTCCGTGGGCCAGCAGCAACAAGAGAGCCACGAGTAGGCCTATTAAGGGGGCGCTGGAGTTACCGCACCGCAGCGCTGCCGAAGGATGTGCTTGGGTCTGGCGATTGTAGGGATTCTGTTTGTTCTGGCTCTGGTACTGCGGCGGCGGTTTGTTGTACATGTTCGCATTCTGATGATGAGTCTGATAGCCCTGGTAGTTGCTGCCGTATGGCGCCAGACCACCGCCGCCGCCTCCGAGGATGCCAATGCTAGAGCTAGGCATTCCGACGCCGGCACCGCCGCCGCCTGGAGGTCCGCCAGTGCCGGCCGGTCCCGAATAGAACGGCAGCTGACCAAATACGAACGGTGGATTGTAGGGGTTCACCGGCTGCAGGCCATGCATAGGATAGCCCGGATTGAGTACGCTACCTGGATGATTGGGTTGGGGAAACTGTTGAAATGATGGCGCTTGCGTGGGCGAATTGTAAGGAAATATGGGCATATTGGGTATGATGGGTATATGATGCTTAGCCCCAAATACGTAGTGCTGATCGATGCCAGTGGCCGAGGCACCGGCGGCCCCATTCGAGCCCTCGGCATTCGCAGCGTTCTGGCTGATTGGCTGGCCGCCATTTGGTGAGCCACCCTGACCGCCATTCTGATAGCTGCCCGATGGCTGGTGGTTGCCATTTGAATGTCCACCGTTCTGGTTGTTGTTATTGTTGTTATTGTGATTGCTGTGACTAAAGTAGGTGTAGGTGTTAAGTGTGGGATTCGATGAGGCCGGCGCAAATATGTTTTTTTCGGGACCCGTCAGACTGGATCCTGTTAGTGAAGTCATTGTTTGATTGCCATTGCCACGATATGCGCGAGCAGTGTGAGATAATGAGAGAGATATACAAATGTTAGACAATTAGTCAATCTGTGATGAGTGATCCGCCAACTGAGACTGCGGCTGCAGTTGATGCATGTGACTGAGCGAGCCAACGCTATTTCACTCAATCTCAGCAGCTGAGTACAGTGCGAGTTCTGTGAGTGAGAGAGCGATAGCAAGCGACTAAGCTAATGGACACGACATCTATGCATGTGTGTGTGTCTAGCGCTGTACTCAAGTCACAAGCTCAGTGCTATAAAATGAGGCAATGAATGAGCGGCCGAGCGTGCAAGTGGAATGAAACGAAAGAATAAAATACCTTTGTGTGTTAGTTCGTTTGTGTGTGTGTGTGTGTGTGTGTGTGTGTGTGTGCATTTGTGTTTTCGAAAGCTCTTGATTATATTTGTATGTATTTAAATAGTTGACAAAATAGAAAATATTTTAATAGTTGAAAAAAAAAAAACAAAAAAAATTAAGCAAATAATAAGCCACAATTATAAATAGTTAGCTATATTGCGTAGTGTATTTATATATGCTTGTACGCTTGTCTAATTGTCTGATAAGTTTGTCCGTCTCATATGCGGCATTTGATACGCCATCAATTTGATAAAACTCGCCAAGTTCCCAACCGCCCGAATACAAACAGATTCCGAAAGAAAACGCGCGCAAAAGTAAAAACAAAAATATATATATATGTAAAAAAAAAAAAAAAAAAAAAAAAGCAAAATAAATACCTGACGGATTAAACGACGACGACGAGGAGGGGGGATTGGCCTGGTTGTTACTGGAGCTGCTCTTACGCTTGCAGGTCGGATAATTGCCACAGTCCTTGCCATCGCGCTGATTGTAGCTGCAGGAGTCGCTGGTGATGACGCACTCCTCAGTGGGCAGGCAACCAATGTCAGCGCAGCCCCGTCCATACTCTTCACATGAGCAAGTTAACGAAAGTGTAACCGGAGACAAACATGGACAGAGATGGAGACGGAGGCGAATTCGGAGACAAAGTCGATGACGGAGTTGGAGTTGGATCCGGAATGAAAGTTGGGGTCGTGGTCAAATTTATGTCGGTAATGCGAAACAATTGTTGTGTGTTGTTTCGGTTTTCGAGTTGGGGGATATTCAAAATAAAATAAATTATAAAATAAGACGTGGACGCGTCAGTTTTGTATTTCGATGTTTAACAATGTTGATCGTGATGATAATGAAGATGGCGATGATGATGACGATGAATGCATGATAAATTTTTACAATACGCAGAAATTTATAGGGGGATAGGTAAAGAAAAACAGAGAAAGAGACAGAGAGATGGACACAGCGAAAAAGAGAGAGACATAGACAAAGAGATAGACAGAGAGAGAGAGGGAGAGACCAAGATTTGTCAAGCAGTTGAACACTGTCCGATTTCAAGGCTCCAAGGGGGATCAGGTGGAGGAGTGGCGGGAGAAGAGGGATTAGGTGCAATAACGAACAGCGACACATCGAGCACGCGGACAATAAGATACAAACAATGTGGCTCTACATTGAGTATACGTACTGGAATAGGCCTCCACATGATTTATCTGCAGCATCGTTGCCACCAGTAGCATCAGGGTAAGGCGTGCCACGCCCATCTTAGATATAGCCATATACGTTATCAAACCTCTACTAGACGCCTGAATGTGCTCAATTGCTTTTCGGTGTTGTTGTTGCTGCAAATATGAAGACGGAGAGAGAGATTGTTAGATTCTTAACTAATTGTTGGCATAATTTAAAAACAACTTTTAATTGAATTGAAACAAAGAAAACAGGACAGCAGGAGAGGGAAGTGGACCCAATGCCCACCCAAATTTATTTACCACATTGACAGCTGGGCTCAAATTCATTGCGGTTATTTGCGTCGCAACGCCGAAGCAGACACCTGCTTGCTTGAGGACGCGGATGTAGACACCCACAGGCAGACCTGCAGACCCAGTGGCGCAGTTCATCCACGACTTCCCTTCCCCAATTCGGAAGGTGACCCTACTCTCTGCTAGCAGCCTAGTCAAGAGAGCTTGTCCACCCTTCCACAAATAATTAGTGATTGAGCGAATATCGTAGGACAAACGACAAGTACGAAATCACTACTCGAAAATGCTCGATCACGAGATCCCTTGAACCCTTCGAAAAACCAATAATATTCCAAGAATTATTCACTTCGTTTCTGCATGCGAAACAAACTATACATACACAAACACGCACGCACGCGTGTACACATTTGGGTGTGTATGCATTATAGGCGTCTTGCTGTCTCGCTTGCTCTACCACGTGGGTTATGTTGCGAGAATTTATTTGATCAATAATACTGTTTCTAGATGGACAATCGTAATCGATCAATTTTCAGCTTATGATCATGACATTGATATCTTTATCCCAAACCAAACTCTACGTCTCTAATATTTGAAATACATTTTTTAAATATTTGGGGGTGAATTGGGAACCCAAAATCTGACAACAATCAAAATTGTATTAAATCAGTATCTATATACATATATGCAGAAGATTTGGAGACTCAAGTTCTAAAAATGAACTGATATACAATTTTGTAACTAATTCTCGATAAATGTTTAAATCGATATCTGAAACGGAAAAATTATCGACTTTCTGAAACAAACTCGTACTACGCCTGTCTCTGCTTATATCTTATATATTCTGAAATCGAAGCGTTCAAACATACGGACAGACGGAGAGACGGACATGGCTATATCGATTTATTTTATTTGTGCTGCCACGTCTCTTTCTGCATGTTACATACATTTAACAAAACCATAAACAAAACAAGTAAGAACGTTGCAGTTAGGCGCCACTAACTGCGATATACTTTGTTCCCACAGGTGCATCTTATTTATTTAATAAACATTTAATTAACGAAATATTTCGGCAATTAGAAAACGTACATGGCAAGCAACAAACGTTTTTCCTATACATACATATGTACATACATACATACAGATTTACACATGTACACACTATACAAAAGTTTGAATGCCAGAATATTCTAAGAATTGTGACTGAATTGGGAAATTTTCGATCGTTACTTTAGTTTTGTCACAAGACGCTCTAGCAATGCATTGCAATGTCTTATTTGGTTTTAGTTAACAAAGTGCAGGTCAGGGCAGTGGCGCTGGTGGTAAGCACTATGCAAGCTATACTTGGGTGCGTGGGTTCGAATCCCGCAGAAAACTTTTTTCAAAAATTATTTATTTTTTATTTTTTTATATTTGTATATTTATTATAAAATGCTTGCTGCCAATTGATGATAATTTATAAACATACACATATGAATTTTGCATTTAAGCAAAAACTAAAACAATTTTTCCGATTTGCCACGCTGTGTGGCAAGCAGTTTTTCTATGCATGCATATACATATGTATGTATTTATGTGTACACAGATGTTTGTAAGTGTATACACATCCAAAAGTGTATACATATTGCAAGAATTGCGATTGTATTGTTTTGTTTCGTCACAAGCTGCTGATCAGCTGGTCAGCTGATCAGCTGTGAATTGATTTAGGTTTAGCTAACGATTACATGTTGTTTTCAAAAGACCTAGGTTCGAATCCCGCTGGAAACTTTTTATTTATTAATCAAAAACTTATCAATTTTATTTTTTTAAATTTATTAATATTATTATATTTATGTTAAAATGCTTTTGCCATCTTAGCAATTGCTACCTTGCTATTATATGCATGAATTATGCAGTTGGCCACAACAAACTTCTTTGCCGATTTGCCACGCCCCCAGTGGGCGTAGACGCATAATTTTTTGCCAGTTCTTAGAAAAGGCCGAGGCTAACATGCCTGCAAAATTTGGTTGCTTACATTCCAAAAATGCGAAAATTACAGGGTATTTTTCGATATGCCACGCCCCCAAAGAGGCTGAAAAATTATTTTTGGGGCATCGATAGAGGAGAACATTAGTAACTCAACCATCCAATTTTCAAGCTTCTAGCTCTAAAACTGTAGGAGATATAAACTTTTGCGGTTTGCCACGCCCCCTGTGGGCGTAGATATATCTACCATAGCTTATTAGTCTTGGGTTGTCAACCCGAGTATACATGCAAAATTTCAAGTCTTTAGTGTCAATAGTGTTCAAAATATAGCACAATTTGAAAAACCACTATATATTCAGGTCCGATTTGCCACGCCCCCAATGGGCGTAGACATATAACTTTTTGATCGATCTTCTTAGAATCATAACATTAACTCACATGCAAAATTTCAGCGTTCTAGCTTTAACGGTGTAGAAGATACGTATTTCCCGATTTGCCACGCCCCCAATGGGCGTAGATATATCCGCCATAGCTTTTTGAACTTGGGTTGTCACCCCGAGTATACATTTCAAATTGCAACTCTCTAGCTCATCATCTAGTATGATAACTTAACTATGGGCGGAAGAGTTTTCCGATTTGCCACGCCCCTAGTGGGCGGATCGGGAAAATTTTAACACTTTATAATTCGGGAGCATATATGAGTATATGTTTAAAATTTCAAGAGTCTAGCTCTAATAGCGCCGAAAAATATTGCGTTCATACGGACAGACGGACAGACGGACGGACGGACAGACGGACAGACGGACGGACAGCAAGACGGACAGCAAGACGGACATTGCACAAAACCAATACACTTTTTCCCTTTCGGGAACAAACTATAAACATATCGTCCATTGGGGGCGTGGCAAATCGGACCTGAATATATAGTGATTTTTCAAATTGCGCTATATATTAAACACTATTGATACTAGGAACTTGAAATTTGGCATTTATACTCGTTCTGACAACCCAAGATCAATAAGATATGGTAGATATATCTACGCCACAGGGGGCGAGGCAAACCGCAAAAATTTATATCTCCTACAGTTTTAGAGCTAAAGGCTTCAAAATTGTGTACGTATGTATGTATATGTGTATGCATGTATAGGAAAAACGCTTGCCCACTGGCAGCGTGGCAAATCGAAAACGCAGTTTCTAGTGCTTCAATACACAATTGATATGCGTATGTTTATAAATCCTCTTGTTATTGTTTATAGTTGTCTCATTTGTCTTAAGTAAATTAAAGCTCACCTACAATGTATCACATTTTTTTTTTTTTTTTTTTTTCAACTTCAACCGCAAATAAAACAAACTATTTATCAAAAAAAAATCAAGTAAGAACGTTGCAGTCAGGCGCAACTAACTGCAAGAGACTCTGTTCCAGTAGGAGCCGTTTATTTTTTAATAAACATTTAATAAACGAAATATTTGGCCAAACGTACATGGCAAGCAACAAACGTTTTTCCTATACATACATACAGATTTACACATGTACATATGTACACTCTATACGGGTATACAAACGATTTTCTATGTATGCATACAAAAGTTTGCATGCCGGAATATTAAAAGAATTGAGACTGAATTGTGAATTTTTGATCGTTACTTTAGTTTTGTCAAAAGGCGCTCTAGCAGTGCCTTATTTGGGTTTAGATATTAAACGCTGAACCAAGGCAGTGGCGCTGGTGGTAAACGCTATGCAAGCTGCGCTTGGGTGCGAGTGTTCGAATCCCGCTGAAGACTTTGTTCCAAAAATTATTATACTTTGTTCCCAAAGGGAAAAAAGTATATTGGTTTTGTGCAATGTCCGTCTTGCTGTCCGTCCGTCTGTCCGTCTGTCCGTATGAACGCAATATTTTTCTGCGCTATTAGAGCTAGAGACTTGAAATTTTAAACATATACTCATATATGCTCCCGAATTATAAAGTGTTAAAATTTTCCCGATCCGCCCACTAGGGGCGTGGCAAATCGGAAAACTCTTCCGCCCATAGTTAAGTTATCATACTAGATGATGAGCTAGAGAGTTGCAATTTGGAATGTATACTCGGGGTGACAACCCAAGTTCAAAAAGCTATGGCGGATATATCTACGCCCATTGGGGCGTGGCAAATCGGGAAAAACGTGTGTTCTACACCGTTAAAGCTAGAACGCTGAAATTTTGCATGTGAGTTATGTTATGTTATGTTATGATTCTAAGAAGATCGATTTAAAAGTTATATGTCTACGCCCATTGGGGGCGTGGCAAATCGGACCTGAATATATAGTGATTTTTCAAATTGTGCTATATTTTGAACACTATTGACACTAGATACTTTAAATTTTGCATGTATACTCGGGTTGAAAACCCAAGACCAATAAGCTATGGTAGATATATCTACGACCACAGG
Organism: Drosophila koepferae; assembly: GCA_030914345.1. Lineage (NCBI taxonomy): Eukaryota > Metazoa > Arthropoda > Insecta > Diptera > Drosophilidae > Drosophila > Drosophila koepferae. The sequence goes on from JAUESR010000034.1 coordinate 27,293, forward strand.
GGTCGTGGCAAACCGCAAAAGTTTATATCTCCTACAGTTTTAGAGCTAGAAGCTTGAAAATTGGATGGTTGAGTTACTAATGTTCTCCTCTATCGATGCCCCAAAAATAATTTTTCAGCCTCTTTGGGGGCGTGGCATATCGAAAAATACCCTGTAATTTTCGCATTTTTGGAATGTAAGCAACCAAATTTTGCAGGCATGTTAGCCTCGGCCTTTTCTAAGAACTGGCAAAAAATTATGCGTCTACGCCCACTGGGGGCGTGGCAAATCGGCAAAGAAGTTTGTTGTGGCCAACTGCATAATTCATGCATATAATAGCTTAGTTGCAATTGCTAAGATGGCAAAAGCATTTTAACATAAATATAATAATATTAATAAATTTAAAAAAATAAAATTGATAAGTTTTTGATTAATAAATAAAAAGTTTCCAGCGGGATTCGAACCTAGGTCTTTTGAAAACAACATGTAATCGTTAGCTAAACCTAAATCAATTCACAGCTGATCAGCTGACCAGCTGATCAGCAGCTTGTGACGAAACAAAACAATACAATCGCAATTCTTGCAATATGTATACACTTTTGGATGTGTATACACTTACACATAAATACATATATGCATGCATAGAAAAACTGCTTGCCCCACACAGCGTGGCAAATCGGAAAAATTGTTTTAGTTTTTGCTTAAATGCAAAATTCATATGCGTATGTTTATAAATTATCATCAATTGGCAGCAAGCATTTTATAACAAATATACAAATATAAAAAAATAAAAAATAAATAATTTTTGAAAAAAAGGTTTCTGCGGGATTCGAACCCACGCACCTAAGCATAGCTTGCATAGTGCTTACCACTGCGCCAGTGCGCCACTGCCCTGACCTGCACTCCATTAACTAAAACCAAATAAGACATTGTAATGCATTGCTAGAGCGCCTTTTGACAAAACTAAAATAACGATCGAAAAATTCCCAATTCAGTCACAATTCGTAGAATATTCTGGCATGCAAACTTTTGTATGTATACTTAGAAAATTGTGTATACTCGTATAGTGTGTACATGTGTAAATCTGTATGTATGTGTAGGAAAAACGTTTGTTGCTTGCCATGTACGTTTTCTAATTGCCGAAATATTTCGTTAATTAAATGTTTATTAAATAAATAAGATGCACCTATGGGAACAAAGTATATCGCAGTTAGTGGCGCCTAACTGCAACGTTCTTACTTGTTATTTGTTATTTTTTTTATATTTTTTATTTTTATATTTAATATTTGTTTATTATACTATAAAATGCTTGCTGCCAGCGCCAATTGATAATAAGATATAACATACGCATACGAATTTAAGTTTTAGAAACTGCTTTTCCGATTTGCCACACTGCGTGGGCATGAAATTTTTCTATACATGCATTCATGCATATATGAATGTGTATACAGATGTTTGTACGTGTATACACATCCAAGTGCGTATACATATTCCAAGAATTGCGATTGAATTGTAAGTTTTGTCAAAAGCTGCTATAGCAGTGAACTTATTTAGGTTTAGCTAACGATTACATCTTATTTTCAAAAGACCTGGGCTCGAATCCCGCTGGAAACTTTTTGTTAATAAAACGAAAACTTATAAATTGTATTTTTTTAATTCATTAATATTTTTATATATATGTTCAAATGCTTTCTGCCATCTTAGCAATTAATACTAAGCTATTATATGCACGAATTATGCAGTTGGCCACAACAAACTTCTTTGCCGATTTGCCACGCCCCCAATGGGCATAGACGCATAATTATCAGTCAGTTCTTAGAAGGAGCCGAGGCTAACATAACTGCAAAATTTAGTTGTTTACATTCAAAAAATTCGATATGCCACGCCCCAAAAAAGGGTGAAAATTATTCCTGGGTCATCGATAGAGGAGGACATTAGTAACTGAGACATCCAATTTTCAAGCTTCTAGCTCTAAAACTGAAGGAGATATAAACTTTTGCGATTTGCCACGCCCTCTGTGGGCGTACATATATCTACCTAGCTTATTGATCTTGGGTTGTCAACCCGAGTATACATGCCATTCAAGTCTCTAGTGTCAATAGTGTTCAAAATATACCACAATTTGAAAAATCAGTGTATATTCAGGTCCGATTTGCCACGCCCCCAATGGGCGTAGATAAATCCGCCATAGTCTTTTGAACTTGGGTTGTCACCCCGAGTATACATTCCGAATTGCAACTCTCTAGCTCATCATCTAGTATGATTACTGGCCTATTAGCGCAAGAGTTTTCCGATTTGCCACGCCCCTAGTGTGCGGATCGGGAAAATTTTTACACTTTATAATTCGGGAGCATATATGAGTATATGTTAAAAATTTCAAGTCTCTAGCTCTAATAGCGCAGAAAAATATTGCGTTCATACGGACAGACGGACGGACAGAAAGACGGACATTGCACAAACCCAATAGACTTTTTTTTCCCTTTTTAAAGGAACAGAGTCTAAAAACTGTGAGTCGAATTTATAAATGTGCACATAGGCCGCACTAAAATGAGGCAGGGTTCACAGCCAACGCGGTCCGCCGCGTGCTTTGTTTCGCGCTGTCACACGCCCCCGCTGCCACATGTCTCGCTCGATTCCTAAAGCAGGAATGTCGTGACGCCCACAGCGGCAACAGCATGTTGCCTGCCACTGTGTGATGTATGACTCCATGAAATGCAATATATTCAAAAGCGAAAAAAATACGCAAGTAAAGGAGGCGAGAGGAACGACGTTGATAGCAATGAGAACTTGAATCTGAATATGGGCGAAACGTTTGACCTTAAAGTTGGCAGCTTAAAGCGCAAATGTTGCACTGAGCTATTGTTCCAATTCAGCAAACAATTAAAAGTTTTAAATATTGTGCCAGCATTTTTACAGTTCATTTGACATCGAAATGCGCAGCCCCAAACTCTCGCCGCTCCAGTTGCACACAGCGGCCAACTTCATTTATAACTTGCAACACGCCACACGCCCTCCCTCTGTTCCATCCCTCCCTCCTCTCGTGCTCTCCACCCATCCCACATAGTAGATGGGCAAAAAAAAAAAAAAAAAAAAAAGTTTGGCTTTAGTCTTTTACTATCGATTTAATTTTCTAGTTATTTTTCAGCATATCCCTCACTGAAGTGGGGGCTCTGCCTCCAATTGCAAATTGGCAAATGACAACTGGTGCTGGCGGCTGCTTATGAACTTATATATAGAGTATAGTATAGTATAACTTTTTTATAGAGTATAGGCAGGCACCATATGCTTAATGCGTTTAGCAATAAGTTTAATTAGCAAATGTCGCCAGGGCGGTTCAAGCTGGAGCTGGTGGGGCATGCTCCGAATATAACACTGCAATTATGGCAATTAAATTCCAAGCTACAACAAGAGAGTTTCAATTCGTGGCAAGTGCCTCGGGCACACAATTTAGCTGAGTATAAAAAAAAAAAAAAAAATAAAAAAAAAATAAAAAACACGTAAGAAGGCGCTAGTCGAGACGGTTCGACATCGAGATACCCCGAACCCTGCCAAAAAAAAGTGATACTCTTCTTCTTTACGCACTTATGAGCGAACGCTCTGCTAACCGCGTAGTTGCTGCCGTGGCTTGGGGGTGGGTTCGGCTGAACTTTGGACGCTTATAACTCCATTTCTAGATGGACGATCTTCATGAAATTTTCAGAGTAGATTAAGAGTGCAAGTCTCTACTATTTAAAATGCGTTTTTTTTTTTTCCAAATTGTTTATTTTGTTTTTTCGATAACTCATCCCATATTCAAATTATCGATAAAAAATCGAAAATTCGTTTACATTTTTTAGGTTTTTTGAGCATAGCTTCTACACTGTTTCAGCTAGAGACTTCAAATTTGTTTATTTTATCTATCTAAATACGCAGATACGTAATTTACAGATTTTGGATGCCACGCCCCCTTCGCCACCAATTAAAAAAAAACGCATTTCAAATACTAGAGACTTGCAATATGTAATGGCATATAGATAGATTTAGACACTCTTAATCTACTTTGAAAATTTCATAAAGATAGTCCATCTAGAAATGGAGTTATGAGCGTCCAAAATTCAGCCCAACCCGCCTCCAAGCCACGACAGCAACTGCGCGGTTAGCAGAGCGCGCGCTCATAAGTGCATGAAGAAGAGGAGTATCACTTTTTTGCTGGGTTCAGGGGATCTCGTAGTCGAGCCGTCTCGACTAGAGCCTTCTTACTTGTTTAAAATTTTTTTTTTGTATTTGTATATTTATTTTAAAATGCTTACTGCCAATTGATTGCCAATCAATTTATAAACATACGCATATGAATTGTGCATTTAAGCAAAAACTAAAACTACTTTATTCTTTCCGATTTTCCACGCTGTGTGGCAAGCAGATTTTCTATGCATGCATATATGTATGTATGTATGTGCACATGTATACACATCCAATATATATATTATACATATTTCAAGAATTGCGATTGTATTGTTTTGTCACAAGCTGCTGATCAGCTGGTCAGCTGATCAGCTGTGAATTTGTTTTGGTTTAGCTAACGATTACATGTTATTTTCAAAAGACCTGGGTTCGAATCCCGCTGGAAACTTTTTATTTATTAATCGAAAACTTATAAATTTTATTTTTTAAATTCATTAATATTATTATATTTATGTTAAAATGCTTTTTGCCATCTTAGCAATTGCTACAAAGCTATTATATGCATGAATTATGCAGTTGGCCACAACAAACTTCTTTGCCGATTTGCCACGCCCCCAGTGGGCGTAGACGCATAATTTTGCCAGTTCTTAGAAAGGGCCGAGGCTAACATGCCTGCAAAATTTGGTTGCTTACATTCCAAATATGCGAAAATTACCAAAGAGGCTGAACCATCCAAATTTCAAGCTTTTAGCTCTAAAACTGTAGGACATATAAGCCTTTGCGTACCACGCCCACCGTAGATATATCTACCATATCTTATTGATCTTGGGTTGTCAACCCGAGTATACATGCAAAATTTAAAGTCTCTAGTGTTAACACTTTATAATCCGGGAGCATATATGAGTATATGTTTAAAATTTCAAGTCTCTAGCTCTAATAGCGCCGAAAAATATTGCGTTCAAACGGACAGCAAGACGGACATTGCACAAACCCAATATACTTTTTTCCCTTTGGGAACAAAGTATAAGAACTCGTACTGGGTAACTAACATACGAGTGTTAATGTCAAATTTCAGCTCTCTAGCTTTTGTAGTTTCCGAAATCTCGACGTTCATACGGAAGGACGGACGGACAGACAGACGGCCTATTCAACTTATTTTTTTTGTACTGATCAAGAATATGTATACTTTGTGGGTCTGCGACGTCTCCCATATTCAATGGCTTCAGGGTATAAAAAGAGAAGCAAATGCCAGAAATAATTCCCGAAAAGCAAAATCATTGTAAGGTAGTTAATTAAACTAATTAATTAACTTAAATGTGCAGGGCACCGGGTGTGCACCGTGATGAGTATGTGTAAGTGTGTTCGAGTGACAAAAGACTGCCTCTGAGTCCAAAACAAAGAGTGAAACCAACAGCTATTAGAAGAGTAGTAATAATTGACACTTCAGCTAATTGGAACATTAATTGAAATGAACCAAACAAGACTCAAGGTAAGCACTTTTCACAAATGAGTTTTCACCACCCAATGAGATGACAGAACAATTTTGTAACAATCGAATCGAATTTCTTATGGGGCAGCCAAGCGAGATGTATCAACATACGAAATAAAATAGAGTTTTAAATAATTGTCAAATTGAAACAAATTACTGTTCAATAGTACAGAATAGACATAGACTCGATGATGTCATTTCAGTTTTTTTCCAGCCAGATCTGGCTGTTTTGGAAATGCGATTGCGGGAAAATTTTTAAATTCTAGCTTTTTTTTTTTAGCAAATTGAATTATATATATATATTTTTTTTTTTTATTTAACTTTTTCTCACACAGTCACATAAATGCTCATACATGGAGCAAGACACTGTAAATGTGTGTGTGCCTGCTCATCGCAAAAATGTATTGTTTATACACATCAGCGCTAACATTTTGCATAAACATGGCAAAGCCGCTTAAGAGTTCGGCATACTCTTAGATGGGAAGATGGGATCGTCGCTAAAAAATTTCAATTTTTGTGGGCTGCTGCCTTGCGCGTGCATAAAAAAAAAAGAGAGAGAGAGAGAGAGAGAGAGAGAGAGAGAGAGAAACAAAGAGAGAAACAAAGAGAGAGGGAGAATAAAGTAAAGGAGTGCATAGCATCGTCTGATATGAAAATATTGAGCGCTTTCAGCGCAATGATTTCGTTGTATCGTATTTTGATTGCGGGACCCAGTAGATCTAAAGCCGAACAAATACGAAGTTGACTGGTATCAGTGCTCATATTCTGGTGCGTGAAAAAAGTTTGTTTTAGTTGTCCAGTCTATGTGTTGTATGGTTAGTGATACCACTTACTATACACTAATATGGTTAGTGATAACACATTACAGTAATATAATTCTATATTAGATTGCGTCTCGATAACAGTATTTTTTTTTTTTTTTTTTTTTTTAATAAATAGGACAGATTTCAAACTAGAATGCGATAATGGATTACGATCGCGGATCTCCATAAAACATATTTCAATAATAGATTTTTATTATAAATTACTTTTTAATTTTTTTTATATTTGTATATTTATTATAAAATGCTTGCTGCCAATTGATTGCCAATTAATTTATAAACATACGCATATGAATTGTGCATTTAAGCAAAAACTAAAACTGCTTTATGCTTTCCGATTTGCTACGCTGTGTGGCAAGCAGTTTTCCTATGCATGCATATATGTATATATGTATGTGCACATGTATACACATCTAAGTGTTTATACATATTTCAAGAATTGCGATTGTATTGTTTTGTCACAAGCTGCTGATCAGCTGGTCAGCTGATCAGCTGTGAATTTGTTTTGGTTTAGCTAACGATTACATGTTATTTTCAAAAGACCTGGGTTCGAATCCCGCTGGAAACTTTTTATTTATTAATCGAAAACTTATAAATTTTATTTTTTAAATTCATTAATATTATTATATTTATGTTTAAATGCTTTTTGCCATCTTAGCAATTGCAACTAAGCTATTATATGCATGAATTATGCAGTTGGCCACAACAAACTTCTTTGCCGATTTGCCACGCCCCCAGTGGGCGTAGACGCATAATTTTTTGCCAGTTCTTAGAAAGGGCCGAGGCTAACATGCCTGCAATTTGGTTGCTTACATTCCAAAAATGCGAAAATTACAGGGTATTTTACGATATGCCACGCCCCCAAAGAGGCAAAAATTATTTTTGGGTCATCGATAGAGGAGGACATTAGTAACTGAACCATCCAAATTTCAAGCTTCTAGCTCTAAAACTGTAGGACATATAAACCTTTGCGGTTTGCCAAGCCCACCATAGATATATCTACCATAGCTTATTGGTCTTGGGTTGTCAACCCGAGTATACATGCAAAATTTCAAGTCTCTAGTGTAAATAGTGCTCAAAATATAGCACAATTTGAAAAATCACTATATATTCAGGTCCGATTTACCACGCCCCCAATGGTCGTAGACATATAACTGATCGATCTTTTTTGAATCATAACATTAACTCACATGCAAAAATTCAGCGTTCTAGCTTTAACGGTGTAGAAGATACGTTTTTCCCGATTTGCCACGCCCTCAATGGGCGTATATCCGCCAAAGCTTTTTGAACTTGGGTTGTCACCCCAATTCCAAATTGCAACTCTCTAGCTCATCATCTTGTATGATAACTTGACTATGGGCGGAAGAGTTTTCCGATTTGCCACGCCCCTAGTTTTAGAAATTTTAACACTTTATAATTCGGGTGCATATATGAGTATATGTTTAAAATTTCAAGTCTCTAGCTCTAATAGCGCCGAAAAATATTGCGTTCATACGGACAGACGGACGGACAGCAAGACGGACATTTCACAAACCCAATATACTTTTTTCCCTTTGGGAACAAAGGAATTTTAAAATTAATTAAAATAATGAATTTATATCTTTTAGCTCTTTACAGTTTATCTAGTAGAAATTTGCAGCAATAGGAATATATTTTCATTCTATTCAGCAATTTCATTCAATGCCGAATTCTTTCGAATAGCGAAGAAAAACTTAGTCGCATGATCGCTTATGTCCGAACAGACTGACAAATTAATTCTCCTCTTACATAAATTTGAGTTCAATGGTTTTTTTTATAGCCCGCACAGAAGCTTTTGGACCAGGGCTCTTAATTATTTTCAACGAGATTTACGCGGCTCTGCCACTAAGCTGATGTTCCAATCCGTAGCATAAAGCTACCAAGACGCACACGCAAGGTACGGCAGGGACAAGGATAGTGCAGAGTATCTTCAGATTGAGGGGAGTGAGCGGTGTTTAACAATTGATTGATGAATTGGCGCTCATTTTGGAAGATGAAGCGGCAACAATGGCCCCAAAGCATTATGCGTGGGAGTGTGCATGTGCGTTCAAGATATGGACATGGCACATTTTGCTATGCTCCCCTCTTTCCCTATTGTCTCCCTGCTAGCTATTTCTGCTACATCTTTTCTTTCTCTTTCTCTCTCTACCCCTCGCTATCTCTTGCTTGCACTCTCTTACTCCATTTTTCTCAAACAGCTAAGCCTTTTACAGCACAATGATGGATCTCCTTAATGAAGTTCCAGTTGGCGCTGGACTTACAGTGGAGTTGAAGATGCTGCTAAGTTGAAAACATATGAAACATGTTGCTGGGCAAAAGACGATTATGACAGGCTGATGATGAAAAGTGTGTTGGACACTTTGACTTCTCTTTCTAATGGCAACCCATCATCGAGCATATAACGACTGCTGTTAGAGAGTTAAAGTAAAAACACTCCGCATTTTCCGAATTAAAAAATTGAACTGTTTATTTCTTAAAATCCTAGTGCTTATATACCTTAAAAATACTTCCAGGCACTGCACACTGGGCAAAATTGTCAAATAATTGGCATAAAGTCAAAAATTTTATGGAACCAAAAATGAATTTTGATTTATTATATTCAAATTACAAACCCTATATATGAAGAATCAAACAATGTTTTTGCTAAAAATTCAATACTTTCATTATAATGAAGTTTCAAAGTCAGCTGATTAGTCAGCTGATTTTGGCGTCAAAATTTGTGGGAAATTTTTATTCAGTTTGACTGCTTGGCAAATATACAAATCGCAAAAATAAAATATTGTGAAAAATAGATTTTGAAGGCCTGGGTATGTAGAATGAATAAAAAAAAAAACATTTTGTGTTCATTTTTTGTTTTTCTTATATATAACAAGTAAGAAGGCTCTAGTCGAGACGGCTCGACTACGAGATCCCCTGAACCCAGCAAAAAAGTGATACTCTTCTTCTTTACGCACTTATGAGCGCGCGCTCTGCTAACCGCGCAGTTGCTGTCGTGGCTTGGAGGCGGGTTGGGCTGAATTTTGGACGCTCATAACTCCATTTCTAGATGGACTATCTTTATGAAATTTTCAAAGTAGATTAAGAGTATCTAAATCTATCTATATGCCATTACATATTGCAAGTCTCTAGTATTTGAAATGCGTTTTTTTTTAAATTAGGGGCGAAGGGGGCGTGGCATCCAAAATCTGTAAATTACATAATCTGCGTATCCATAATATCTATCTAAGTATACAAATTTGAAGTCTCTAGCTGAAACGATGTAGAAGTTATGCTCAAAAAACCTAAAAAATGTAAACGAATTTTCGATTTTTTATCGATAATTTGGAAATGGGATGAGTTATCGAAAAAACAAAATAAACTCGTACTGCGTAACTAACATACGAGTGTTCATGTGAAATTTCAGCTCTCTAGCTTTTGTAGTTTCCGAAATCTCGACGTTCATACGGACGGACAGACGGACAGACGGACAGACGGACGGACGGACAGACGGACGGACAGACGGACAGGGCTAGATCAACTTTTCTCGTCACCCTGATCAAGAATATATATACTTTATGGGGTCTGCCACGCCTCCTTCTGCCTGTTACATACTTTTAACAAAACCATTATACCCTGATTTCCCATTTTCAATGGGTTCAGGGTATAAAAATAAGTCGGGTTTTCCGATCTGATGATGATTAACTCCAAACGCACGAACCGATTTCCACGGTTTTGCATTTGTTGGAAAGTTCTCGGGATCCATGAGTTTAATAGATAAGAAACACATAAAAATAAGTTAAACTTCCCTTCCTGACGGTACAAATTCAGCTCATAACACTCTGTTCAGTTAATTTCATTATGTTTTTTCAAACGCTTAGTTCACTATGACGCTTACGTAAAATCGGTACTGTGAAATTGGGTATTTGAGATTAAAGTTATTCGTTTCCTAACAGTTCGTGTGGAAGCATTAAATTAATCACGTGTATTGTGAAAATTTTTATTCAGCTTCAACAGCAGGTATTTGTTCTAAAGGTGGTAAGTTGAACTGTGTAAATTATGCGGATCGTACATTTAAGGTTAAATTCACCAGACTCTCCATAGTCAAAAATGCCGAAAGCACGACGTTCAAACATCGGCCGCCGTACTAGACATGCAAGACAGCAAACAAGAGTATTCACAGAACTTAAGCGAAGAAAGACTAAATATAATAAGAGAAAATAACCGATTGAGACAACGCGTAAGCACACGAAGATCATTGGCATCATACAATCGCTTGGCATTCTAATATGATCCCACTGCGAGCTACAGTGATCTTAACATGTAATTATGCCATCACAGATACAAGGACAAATATATCATTTGCATGGTTCAATGGTGCCAACACCAGATGAACCGCATCAGTTTCTGCAAATATATTTCATTTCGTCAATGGTGGATCATCTGAATGTGCGATGCAATATGCAGGGAACACAACAGTTAAAGAGACGAATTATTGAACAGTTGCAAGCATTTTTACACGCTAATAACGCTGTGGTTAATATGGTCAAAACAGCATTGGAACGAATGCCATCGGATACACACAAATTTGTCATAAGAGCAGATCGGACCCCAACAGGTGAACATGTGCGACGATTTAATGCACCCATCGTTGATGATGTTGCTGCAATTATTGTTGGTGATCCAACCACATCACGAGACATTGTCGTTCAGCGCAGAAGTAATATCATGCATCGTGTAAATGAGACACATCGTTTGTACGATGCGTTACAATATCCAATCATTTATTGGCAAGGGCAAGACGGATACGACATCACGTTGAAGATGGTCGATCCAATTACAGGTACAATATTAACAGACTAATTATTGCTATTATTGGTTTCCATTAACAATCCATTTCATTTTGCATTTTCAGGCATATCAACGAACCAAAATCTAAGTGCAATGAATTACTATGCGTATCGTGTGATGATTCGTACGCATGAGGAGAATGTCATTCTGAAGTGCCGTCGGCTCTTCCAGCAATTCGCTGTCGACATGTATGTCAAAGTCGAGACCGAACGTTTGGCGTTCATTCGATTCAATCAGGCAAAGCTACGAACTGAGGACTATATACACTTGCGTGATGCAATTCATTCAGATGGTAATGTTCAGGATATTGGCGATATTGATATTGACGATTCTCCCATCATCTTACATTGGAAGCCCACGCCACATGCACGAATACGCTCAAGACGCTATGACGTACGTGAAAAATTATGGAACTCTGGATTTATTTATTACGTTCACATGCAATCCGAAGTGGAGGGAAATTGAACGTGAGTTGGACCAGGGACAAAAACCGCCAGATCGCCATGACATAATCGCCAGAGTCTTTAAGCAAAAACTCAAAGTTATGATGCATGTTCTTAGTAGGTATAGAGTTTTTGGTGACACACGTTGTCATATGTACTCGGTGGAATGGCAGAAGCGTGGACTACCGCATGCGCACATCCTAATTTGGTTGAAGAACAATTTACATTCAAATGAAGTGGATGACATAATATCAGCAGAAATTCCCGATCCAGTCACTGATCCCCATCTACACGACATTGTGACGACTCAGATGGTCCATGGACCGAGCGGTGCATTAAATCCATCGTCGACGTTCAAAAGAAGATAATGGTCGAACTATCAAAGTTAAAGTTAAAAATCAAGAGATTGAGATCGGAAATGATTTCATTGTACCATATTGCCCGCTGCTATCACGAATTTTCGAAGTTCATGTGAATGTTGTTCGGCCAAGTCAGTTAAATTTATTTATTTATTTATTAAGAAGTTACAGTTAGTGTAAAATTAACTCTAACTTATGACTAAGCACTGGCAGCAGAGGCCTTCGGCTGGATGGTGTAGTATAATGTGTTTATATATTATTTTTGATTAGTATGTACAGATTTTGTTTTACTTATAATAGCATTATTTCTATATTTACATTTCATTTTGTTTTTATTGAATCTTTTCAAATGAGGGGGAATGTTTTGGACTTTTTAAGAAATTCAATTATCTTAGGGATATTAATTTCGGTTGGGTTTGCGAGGATTGATAAGGGGCAGGTGTTTTGGAAGATTTGGGTATGCAGGTTAGAGGTTGCAGGGCAGTCGCAGAGAATGTGTTTTATGTTAATGTTTGTGGTTGTGTGACAGTTGGGGCAAGGTAGGGTATTGTTAGGGTTGCTATAGTACTGTTGTGTTAATCTTGTGTGGCCTAGTCTTAGCCTTAGAAATTTTATTTGGTCGCTGCGTGTGATGCTTTTTTGGTCTATATTTTTTAGGTAGCTTGACGTGTTGGAAAGGTTTATATTTAATCTCTGGTACCATCGGTTGCAGAGCTCTATGTTCAGCTTTTGTTTTTTTGCTAGTTCGTTTTTGAGGTGTTTGTTTATGTCTGTAGTGTTAAAGTTAGGGGTATAGTGAAGGGGCATATAGAATGTGTCTTTGGCTGCACTGTCGGCTAACTCGTTCCCTTTAATGCCGCAGTGGCTAGGTATCCAGAGGAGTTTTATTTTTGAATCAGATTGGGTAAGCAGGGTTCTAATAGTTGTGGGGTAAAAGCTATTGTTGTTAATATTGCGGATGGATTTTATAGATGCGAGGGAATCGGAGCAGATTATATACTTTCCAGGTCTGTTTTTGATCAGGTTTGTTGCTTCGAGAATGGCTATGGTTTCAGCTGATAGGATGGATGAATAATGGGGGAGGATGCACCTTTTCAGGATTTCATTTTCGGTCGTAATCGCAAATGTGGCTGTGTTGTTTTGTAGGGACCCGTCTGTGTATATGAATTTATGGTTGTTGAATTTCTCTTTGAGTTCAAGAAATTGTTGTCTAAATGTGTTTGGTGGTGTGTTGGACTTGCTCCATCTATGTAGGGTGGTATTGATGACAGAGGGGGGAAATAGCCATTGGGGTGTGGTGGTTTTGCTTGGGAGGGGAAGGTAGGGGACGTTGTGTTCTTTACTTAATGCAATGGTTTTTTCTATTGTTGACGTCAATTTGTTTCTTATTTTCCTGTCCTTCTGTTTAGCGTATCTGTGTAGCGGTGAGTTTGGACTATGTAGTAGTGTTTTGTAGGCTTTGGCTGTGATCAGGTCTCTTTTTTGCTCTATTGTAGGTATGTTTGCTTCGAAAAGTAGGTTAGCGATAGGTGTTGACCGTAGTGCCCCAAGTGATATGCGGACTGCGGCATTAAATAAGGTTTTGAGTTTATTAAGGGTTGATTTGGGAGCATACCCGTAGATGAGAAGTGCGTAGTCAATTTTCGGAATTACTGTAGATTTTGTTACATTTAATATAGTATATGTATTGCAGTTTAGCTTAGAGCTTGCTAGGCATTTGATGATGTTAAGTTTGTTGTTTAAGGCTGGCAGAATTTGTTTGATGTGTGCGTCCCATTTATATTTGTTGTTAATGGTGAGTCCTAAGATCTTAATGTTGGTGACTGAGGGGATAGGGGTGTTGTTACATGATATGCTGCAGATGCAGTTTTGCTTGCGGCAAACATGAAGGTGTTGACACTTTCCTATTGATAGTGATGCTCCTGAATATGAACACCACTCACGTATGTTGGAAAAAAGATGGTCGAGGTTGTAGGATTGATTTTTTTTGTTTGCTGAGAGGGATGATAAGGTAAAAGTCGTCGGCGTAGGCGGCGAAGTGGATTTCTTTTGTATGCTGATTATGTGGGAGAGTCTGTTGTAGGCGATTAGGAAGAGGATGACGGATATTGGCGATCCCTGGGGGATGCCGTTTTGGAGAGGGTAGGGATTACTTTTGACATTTTTATTTTAACTATAATTTTCCGGTTTGCCATGAAATTCCGTATAAACTGTATTATTTTAGGACCGACTCTCCAGGTGTTTAATTGGTCTATTATTGGGTGGACGCCGACTCTGTCGAAGGCCCTTGAGAAGTCAAGGGCAATGATAGAGGCGTGCTTCTTGCTTCTTAACGACTTCGTTATCAGGTGGTCTGCAAAGAGCAGACCGTCTGTAACGGATTTGCCGTATTTGAAGCCGGTTTGGTTGGGATGGATGTAGTTGTTTTCGATACCAACCACCAAAGGCGCTTGGCTATTATTTTATCTAAGGTTTTGGAAATGCAGCAGTTAAGGGAGATGGGTCTATAGCTGGTTATGAGTGTTTTGTTGGATTTGGGTTTATTATAGGAATGACAAGGCTGGTTTTGTAGGATTGTGGGATGGTGTTGTTGAATATAGTATTGAAGAGGTTTGTAATTCTGGCTTTTAGGGCGTGGGAGGTGTTTTTTATCATAGGATAGGAGATTCTGCTTAGGCCGGGAGTTGTACCTTTGAGGGTGTGTAACGCTGCTAGTAGTTCAATTAGTGAGATGTCAGATTCTATTGTTTGTGCTCTAGGACTGGGTGTGTAATTGATAGAGTTGTCGGCATATTTGCTGGTAATGAAGCTATTGCTAAAATTTTGGTCATTGGAGCAGTCGGACCAGTGTTGGGCAAACAAGAGGGCTATGTGGTTTGTATCTGTTGATAGGGAGTTGTTGGTTGTATCTGTAATGCAATGTATGGCTTTGGTTGGGTTAAGCCCGGAGAGCCGTCGGATGTTAATCCAGATTTTGTCGGAGGGGGTGTTGGGTTCTATTTTGGATGTGAAGTCTGTGGTAGCTTTAGCTTTGGATGTTTTAAGCTCTCTCCGGAAGAGAGCGTTAGCTCTTTTGTACTTGAGAAGATTGTCGGTGGTGCTATTGCGTTCGAAGTTTCGCCAAGTTATAAATTTGTTGGCCCTAAGTTTTGTCAATGTTTTATTCCACCAGGGGGTGTTTTTGTTGTGGTTTTGAGGGGTTGTTTGGGGTATACTATGGTGAGCGGATTGTAGGATTATTTTATTAATTGTTGCAGCTTCTTTATTGATGTTAGAGGTAATGGGTATACGTTCATTTAGATAATTAGTTAGTTTGGTGAATAATGTCCAGTTGGCTTCTTTTATTTTGAAGAGGGGACGGGAGAAGTTGTCTGATTGGGGCTGTGGAAACAAGGATAATAAAATTGGAAAATGATCGCTGCCATGAAGGTCGTTGATTATTTTCCAATTGGTGAAGGGAGTTAATTGAGGGGAACATACTGAGATGTCAATATGTGTGAATGTGTTGTGAGAAGAGAAGTGTGTTGGTGATCCGTCATTCAATATAGTGAGATTGGCGTTTTTGGAGGAACTTTGATAGGATACGACCTCTCCGGTTATCTTGGGCTGATCCCCAGCTGTGGTGTTTGCTGTTGAAATCCCCTAGGATAATTTGGTTGATGTTGTTGGTGCGTGGTATAAAGTGGTCAGTTAAGTCATTGGGTGAAAATGTTTTGGTGGGAGGGATATATACAGAAATAATGTTAATTTTCCTATTAGACATAATTTCGATTTCCAGCGTTTCTATGTGTGTAGGTTGTGTTAGTGTTTTATGTTCTATAGACTTGTGAACCAATATGGCTACACCGCCAAATCGGTTGGAGGCTGTACTGGTGTAAATTTTAAAGTTTACTGGGACAGGAGTGGGGATAAATGTGTTGTAAAAGTGGGTTTCTTGGAGACATACTATGTGTGGTGAGTATTTTTTTATTATAATTAGCAGTTCGTTGTAGTTGTTTCTGTATCCTTTCATATTCCATTGTATTATTTTAAGCATTTCTATATTTTGTGATCTCGGGTTTGAGTATTTGGGTTTCTTTTAAGCTAAGGGTTAGAGTATAGAGTCTGAGTTAGGTATAAAGTTTGTTTCTATTTACTTGTTTTTGTTTTAGATGGATTCGCTGTCACTGTTGTTTTTATGTGGGTTTTTGTTTGTGAGCTTTGATTTTGTTTTTGGTTTAGAGGGCTTAAAGTTAGTTGCTAGTGGGTTAGATTTATCTTTGGTAAATATTCTTAGTTTTAGATCTTCAGTTGGCTGTGATAGGTATGAGTTGTTTCCCGTGTGGGGAAGGTTCCCGTCTGTTTCCATATCTTCAGTTGCAGTGGGGTTCGGCTGCCGCCTTTTTTTTTTGATCTCCAAGTACTTTCTCCATGGGGGACATCGTAGATGGAGTGCTGGCTGCTTGCTGCATGGTGGTGGCTTGTGTATATGCGTGTTGTGTTTTGGTTGGATTTTGTGTTGGTGTTGATGTGCTTGGCGTTGATTGTGTAAGAGTTTTAGCATAGCTGTTTCCCAACTGTTGATTGTGTCTGTTGTGATATATATCTAGAGCTGTTTTGTGATCAACTTTCTCGGTGGTTCTTATTGCAGTTAGTTCTTGTTGTTTGAGGAAGGTGGGGCATTTACGGTCGAGTGGGCTATGTTGGTGGTCAATTTGAGGGTTATTTTTGCAGTTTAGGCAGTTTTGGGTATTTTTGCAGGGTTCCCCTTCATTTGTGTGTTTTGCTTCTGAGCAGTTTTTGCATGTTTCGGAGCTCTTGCAGATAGCGGTAGGGTGTCCAAAGCGGAGACAATTTTTGCACCGCAGCGGGAGTGGGATATAGGGTCGTACACGGACGGTTTCGTAGCCAATTTTTATTGATTCGGGTAGTTTATGAGTTGAAAATGTAATTGTTATGAGGCCAGTTTCAACAAGTGAGGTTTGTTCGTGGTTTGTGTTGTTTGTCTGTTTTTTTAGAATTTTGCGCACTTCGATTATGTTCTGTGATTTTAATTCATCCAGTATTTCGCTTTCTGGTATGTTTCGTAGTTCATTGCAATAAATTACGCCTTTGGTTGTGTTTAAAGTCTTGTGTTCTGTTGCAGTGATATCGAGATTAATCATTTTTTTTAGCGCAATTAGTTTCAGTGCTTGCAGTTTGTTTTTAGTTTTAATGAGCAGGGATCCGTCTCTTGTTTTTTTACATGTTTCTACTTCTCCTCCGCATGTATAGTCTATGGTTTTTTTTATGATAAACGGTGACACTCTTTCGAATGATTCGTTGTCGTTTCGTTTTAATACAATGTATTTTGGGTCATTTAGTTGTGTTTTGTAGGTTTTGCTTCTATCCGGTGGTTCGTTCATGGTTGTTCTGTTTGCTTTTGCGGTTGATTTTTTTTTTTTTTTTTTTTTTTTTTTTTTTTGTCGCGCGTTTGCTGATAAGCTTTGCGTTTGCGTAGCGGGGTTTTGTTTTGATGCAGCACGTCTTTTCTCTTGAGAGGTTGAAGTGATACTGAAGTCAGTTAAATATTTGTGCAAGTACGTTACAAAAGGCAGCGACATGGCTGTGTTTGGTATTGCGTCGGAAAATGCCAATGACGAAATCAGTAACTTCCAAATAGGCAGATACGTCAGTACTAATGAAGCTCTGTGGCGATTATTCTCATTTCAAATTCATGAAAGATATCCCACAGTTGTACATTTAGCAGTGCAATTGGAAAATAGACAAAGAGTTTACTTCACTGAGGGTAATGCGGCACAACGAGCTGAGAGACCACCATCGACAACATTGACTAGCTTCTTTGCAATGTGTGAAACAGATCCATTCGCTGCGACGCTTATGTACGTTGAAATACCCAAGTATTACACTTGGAATCAATCAAGAAAGCAATTCCAGCGTCGCAAATAAGGAACCGTAATTCCAGATTGGCCACAGGTATTGTCCACTGATGCGCTAGGTCGCATGTATACTGTTCATCCTAGAAATGATGAATGTTTTTATTTGCGACTGCTGTTGGTAAATGTACGTGGACCAAAATCATTTGCGCATTTGAAAACTGTGAATGGCCACCAATGCCAAACATATCGAGAAGCATGTCAGCTATTGGGTTTGCTGGAGAACGATTCTCATTGGGATTTAACACTTGCGGATTCAGTTGCTTCCTCAAACGCGTACCAAATACGAACGCTGTTCGCAATTATCATCACCACATGTTTCCCTTCACAACCAATCCAGTTATGGAACAAATACAAAGACGACATATGTGAAAATATCTTGCATCACTTGCGCATTCGAACGAACAATCCCGACATGCAAATAACCGATGAAATCTACAATGAAGGATTGATTCTGATTGAGGATCAATGCTTGACTATTGGAAATAAGCTACTGATTGAAGTGGGAATGATTGCGCCAAATCGATCGATGCAAGATACATTTAACCAAGAATTAAATCGAGAGCTGCAATACAATGTTGATACATTGCAGGAATTCGTTCAAAAAAATGTGCCGTTGCTGAATGAACAGCAAAAACATGTATACGAAACATTAATGCAAGCGATGGACAATAATACTGGTGGCCTATTCTTCCTGGACGCACCAAGTTCAACTAAATTTCATTTTTGTAATCAAAATGAATTCATTACTGTTGTGAAATGAAATACAGTTTTTCTTTTTCAAATATCGAACAAAAAAAAATGTATGTTCATCTTTTAATCCCCAAACGGAATGTTACAAAAAAACGAATCCATCTGGTGGCGAAACGGAGTTCGCCGGGTTTTCTAGTATGTTATATACATATGTTTACTGTTTTGTATTGTCCATAATGATAGAAAACCCATCCAAAGTGTTCATCTTGTGTGGAGTAAAACTTTACCTTCTGCGTGTTTGTGTGTTATATACTATATATCAAAATAAAGTAGAAAGTGTTTACTAAAAGTTAGTAATAACCCCGTTTGCGGCTTTTTTACATATAGTTGAATAGTGATCACGTATACGCATTGTTGCCCTATATAGGCTATTTTTGGAGTCGTGGTCAAATGACTTAAAACTTTGCTTTTATATTTAGAGTGGTATATTTATCAAATATACCAAGTTTCAGCTCGATATGTGCAATATTAGACTTTATGCCACTTTTTTGGCAATTTTGCCCAGTGTGCACTGGAAGGCTACAATTAATTCCATGCACACAAGTGCACAGACGTTTGTCAAGTGTCCCTTTTCTATCGCTAAGCCGTTCTCACGTCTCACGTTACATTTTTATTATACCCTGAACCCATTGAAAATGGGAATTCAGGGTATAATGGTTTTGTGAAAATGTATGTAACAGGCAGAAGGAGAAGTCGCAGACCCCATAAAGTATATATATTCTTGATCAGCATAAAAAAATAAGTTGATTGAGCCCTGTCCGTCTGTCCGTCCGTCCGTCCGTCCGTCCGTCCGTATGAACGTCGAGATTTCGGAAACTACAAAAGCTAGAGTGCTGAAATTTCACATGAACATGCGTATGTAAGCTACGCAGTACGAGTTTATTTTGTTTTTTCGATAACTCATCCCATTTCAAAATTATCGATAATGTTGCTGCAATTATTGTTGGTGATCCAACCACATCACGAGACATTGTCGTTCAGCGCAGAAGTAATATCAAGCATCGTGTAAATGAGACACATCGTTTGTACGATGCGTTACAATATCCAATCATTTATTGGCAAGGGCAAGACGGATACGACATCACGTTGAAGATGGTCGATCCAATTACAGGTACAATATTAACAGACTAATTATTGCTATTATTGGTTTCCATTAACAATCCATTTCATTTTGCATTTTCAGGCATATCAACGAACCAAAATCTAAGTGCAATGAATTACTATGCGTATCGTGTGATGATTCGTACGCATGAGGAGAATGTCATTCTGAAGTGCCGTCGGCTCTTCCAGCAATTCGCTGTCGACATGTATGTCAAAGTCGAGACCGAACGTTTGGCGTTCATTCGATTCAATCAGGCAAAGCTACGAACTGAGGACTATATACACTTGCGTGATGCAATTCATTCAGATGGTAATGTTCAGAATATTGGCGATATTGATATTGACGATTCTCCCATCATCTTACATTGGAAGCCCACGCCACATGCACGAATACGCTCAAGACGCTATGACGTACGTGAAAAATTATGGAACTCCGGATTTATTTATTACGTTCACATGCAATCCGAAGTGGAGGGAAATTGAACGTGAGTTGGACCCGGCCAAAAACCGCCAGATCGCCATGACATAATCGCCAGAGTCTTTAAGCAAAAACTCAAAGTTATGATGGATGTTCTTAGTAAGTATAGAGTTTTTGGTGACACACGTTGTCATATGTACTCGGTGTGAATGGCAGAAGCGTGGACTACCGCATGCGCACATCCTAATTTGGTTGAAGAACAATTTACATTCAAATGAAGTGGATGACATAATATCAGCAGAAATTCCCGATCCAGTCACTGATCCCCATCTACACGACATTGGGACGACTCAGATGGTCCATGGACCGAGCGGTGCATTAAATCCATCGTCGACGTTCAAAAGAAGATAATGGTCGAACTATCAAAGTTAAAGTTAAAAATCAAGAGATTGAGATCGGAAATGATTTCATTGTACCATATTGCCCGCTGCTATCACGCATTTTCGAAGCTCATGTGAATGTTGTTCGGCCAAGTCAGTTAAATATTACGCTGTTCGCAATTATCATCACCACATGTTTCCCTTCACAACCAATCCAGTTATGGAACAAATACAAAGACGACATATGTGAAAATATCTTGCATCACTTGCGCATTCGAACGAACAATCCCGACATGCAAATAACCGATGAAATCTACAATGAAGGATTGATTCTGATTGAGGATCAATGCTTGACTATTGGAAATAAGCTACTGATTGAAGTAGGAATAATTGCGCCAAATCGATCGATGCACGATACATTTAACCAAGAATTAAATCGAGAGCTGCAATACAATGTTGATACATTGCAGGAATTCGTTCAAAAAAATGTGCCGTTGCTGAATGAACAGCAAAAACATGTATACGAAACATTAATGCAAGCGATGGACAATAATACTGGTGGCCTATTCTTCCTGGACGCACCAAGTTCAACTAAATTTCATTTTTGTAATCAAAATGAATTCATTACTGTTGTGAAATGAAATACAGTTTTTCTTTTTCAAATATCGAACAACAAAAAATGTATGTTCATCTTTTAATCCCCAAACGGAATGTTACAAAAAAACGAATCCATCTGGTGGCGAAACGGAGTTCGCCGGGTTTTCTAGTATGTTATATACATATGTTTACTGTTTTGTATTGTCCATAATGATAGAAAACCCATCCAAAGTGTTCATCTTGTGTGGAGTAAAACTTTACCTTCTGCGTGTTTGTGCGTTATATACTATATATCAAAATAAAGTAGAAAGTGTTTACTAAAAGTTAGTAATAACCCCGTTTGCGGCTTTTTGCGGCTCTTGCGGTACTTTGCATTTGCAGCTCGGCTTTTTATACCCTGAACCCATTGAAAATGGGAATTCAGGGTATAATGGTTTTGTGAAAATGTATGTAACAGGCAGAAGGAGAAGTCGCAGACCCCATAAAGTATATATATTCTTGATCAGCATAAAAAAATAAGTTGATTGAGCCCTGTCCGTCTGTCCGTCCGTCCGTCCGTATGAACGTCGAGATTTCGGAAACTACAAAAGCTAGAGAGCTGAAATTTCACATGAACATGCGTATGTTAGCTACGCAGTACGAGTTTATTTTGTTTTTTTCGATAACTCATCCCATTTCCAAATTATCGATAAAAACTAGAGCCTTCTTACTTGTTATTACTCGCTGCGTTTGTCGCTGCAGCTAAGGGATGACATGTTTATTGCTTGGCTTCAAACAACGCGCAGGTTATCGACTATTGCCTATTTTTTAATTTATTTATTTATGAGCCATGTTCACGCTTGAACAACAGCTGATCAACATACGATGAGAAATTATATTAACTCTTCCTTAACAAGAATTTTATGAATATAATATGAAATATGAATAGCTAGATAGTCTCTCTCTTTCCCCACCCCTCACAAAATTGAAATATGTATTTGATAAAAGAAAAAAAATCTCTGTCACTCATGTGACGCGACGTTCATTTACTTTGATGGCCAAGTGTTTTAATCCACAGCAACCACAATGGCTCTGAGTGACAGCCAAATGGAATATATTGCTAATAAATTATACAATAAATATGCGCGTCTCGTATATTTTTGACCCAACAACCACAAAATGTTAGCTGCTTGTCCATGCAGGTGGAACCCCAACAAGGCGCATTTCAGATACTCTTTTCCAGAGCTTTATAATAATACTGCTCAACAGTAATTCATTACCAAGAGGCCGATTTGATCCTGGAGATAACTAAAATTTATTGCTTTGAGACTTTGAGTATTGGGCATAACGAGACATGATGGGTTTGTTCGGGTCTTAGAAGCCTCCTGATTCTGGTTGAGCTGTGCAACCATTTCGGTAAAATAGAGTCAAGGCATATGAAACTTTCCAACAAACAACTTTTTAAGTGCTATTGAAAGAGTCAAAATTCACATTTTCTTAAGTATTTATAAGCTCACTTACAGCTCCATAGGTGGGACTTTAAATCAAATTTTTTTAATTTATTGAGAAGTTTTCATGCATGCAGAGTCTGAGTGGAATACGATGCGAATTGTCGATGCGATTTGTCGAATGTAAATTGAATCGAAATTAAAGGTAATCACTTATTATTTAGTTTCAAATTACAAATTTCTTGCGAAAACAAGCATGCACATAAATGTAAACAAAGTGCATATTGGCACTTGTTGTATTATGTTTTTAGCCAAAGTGCGGTTGGTAGAGCAAAAGAGAGAGAGAAAGATATACAGTAGTTACTTCTCTCTCTCTCTCTCGCGCTCTCTCGCGCTCTCTCTCTCTCTCTCTCTCTCTCTCTCTCTCTCCCTCTCTCTCTCTCTCTCTCTCTCTCTATCTCTCTCTCTCTCTCTCTCTCTCTCTCTCTCTCTCTCTCTCTCTCTCTCTCTCTCTCTCTCGTTGCAGCATTGCATTCAATCGTTGTGCCTGATATTTATGGATTTATGGGTGGCGACCACTTTAATTGGGTTTCTGTAGCCAAAATGCAAAACCGAAACCGTAGCATGATTTATGTTGAATTGTGTAAGCAGTGCACAGCACAGGGCACAGGGAACTGACACATGAGTTATGGACAGATGGCATGTCGACCTCTCGGTTAACTTCATAAAGACTCTATTAGCAAATAAAATGCCACTAAATATTTTTAAATAAGTATGAAAGCTAACTCTCTCTCCCTCCCTCATTCTTTGTTTCTTTCTTTCTCTCTTTGTCTCTCTCTCTCTTTCTCTTTCTACTTTTCTATATGACATTATGCCAATCGCTTGGCAGCTGCTGCCGCCACTGGATACAAAGCAGCCAGCATACCGATACGGCTGCACACTGGCAAAGATTATAAGTGGATTACAACAACAGCAGCAGCAACATTCAACAGCAATATGCAACAAACGTCACGGTAGCAGCAACGGCAACGGCAACTTGTTAGCTGCCAACATCAAAGTTCAATAGTTGTTTGATTTTCGATATGACGACGAGCCTGAGCAGTAACAGCAACAGCAGCAGTAGCAGCAACTATCGGGGAAAGCAGCCAGAGCAGCGGAAGTACTTTTCTTCATTGCTTGAGTTCGTTGTCTGCTCGAGTGTTATGTCGTTGCCTTGCGTTGGTAATTTATAGATTTTCTATTAAGCACGACGTATTATGCTGTGAGGAGCAATATAGGTATACACGTATGCAGTGTATATAAACACATGTATTTGCTATGTGTTTATATGCACATACGTACATGCATATATTGCTCCACACAGCGACGAGAGCACTATAGGAGCAACCCTCGCGACTGGAAGGGTTCAGAGAGCGGACACTATAGACACTATAGGAGCGAGAGAGACGGACTATAGTCTCTCTCGCTCCTATAGTGTCAGCAATAGGCTCGCGTCGCTCGACCGCGGGTCATAGGGCACCGTTAGCCGAGGTACCGCTCCAAGTGAGGGACGCTGTCTCTTTGCATAGCAACAGCGGTACTTCGGCCAACGCGAAGCTGCCGCGACATTTGGCGGGCTTCTGGCAACACCCAGATCACGCGATTGTGCCGTTAGATGGGCACGAGTGGCAGGCAGGCCCCGCTCCAGGGCCGAACAGATTCAAGTGAAAGTGCAAGTGCAACTACAAGTCAACGCGAGTGAAGACACAAGACATCGAAGGACTACGATATCGACGCAGGACACCGATATCAAGGACTCGAAGCAGACAGGACATCGTGGGAGCATCCAAAGTATCCTGGGAGGATACTTCAGACGTCTAATAAGGACCACAGACACACAGAAGCAGCAGTGGCCATCAACTAGAGAGTTGATACAGGGCAGTTGCAAGTGTAGAAAATACCAAGTTAAAAGCAAACTCACAAAGTGTTATTATTCAATATCGCAAGGGCTTCAACAAATAAATTTGTTGAAACGAAAGCACAGTCGGCTGAAACTGAAAACCGTAGGTGCATCTTATTTATTTAATAAACATTTAATTAACGAAATATTTCGGCAATTAGCAAACGTACATGGCAAGCAACAAACGTTTTTCCTACACATACATACAGATTTACACATGTACACACTATACGAGTATACACACAATTTTCTATGTATGCATACAAAAGTTTGCATGCCAGAATATTCTAAGAATTGTGACTCAATTGGGAATTTTTCGATCGTTACTTTAGTTTTGTCAAAAGGCGTTCTAGCAATGCCTTATTTGGTTTTAGTTAACGAAGCTCAAATCAGGGCGGTGGCGCCGGTGGTAAGCGCTATGCAAGCTATACCTAGGTGCGTGGGTCCGAGTCCCGCAAAAGACTTTTTATACCCTGAACCCATTGAAAATGGGAATTCAGGGTATAATGGTTTTGTGAAAATGTATGTAACAGGCAGAAGGAGACGTCGCAAACCCCATAACGTATATATATTCTTGATCAGCATAAAAAAATAAGTTGATCTAGCCCTGTCCGTCTGTCCGTCCGTCCGTCTGTTTAAGTTTGAAAAGTTTGATGCTTATAGTCCAACTATAACTTCATGAAAACAAAACATCAAGATCCCTAAGCTATACTATGCAGGTTTTCAAAGACCATAAATAGTGCCAAAGCTAAGTTTCAAAATAGATTATTTAATAATCGTCAAACAAAAGTCGTGAATTTATACCCCTGAAAGTGACATACAAACAGGCAAAAGGAGACGTCGCAGATCCCACAAAGTATATATATTCTTGATCGGCACAAAAAAAAAAGTTGATAAAGCGCGGTCCATCTGTCCGTCCGCGGTTCGTCCGTCCATCCGTATGAACGTCGAGATTTCGGAAACTACAAAAGCTAGAGAGCTGAAATTTCACATGAATACTCGTATGTTAGCTACGCAGTACGAGTTTGTTTTGTTTTTTCGATAACTCATCACATTTCCAAATTATCGATAAAAAATCGTTTACATATTTTTGGTTTTTTGGGCGTAACTTCTACACCGTTTTAGCTAGAGACTACAAATTAATATATTTAGATAGATATTATAATTACACAGATTTTGTAATTTTTAGATTTTGGATGACACGCCCTCTTCGCCCCCAATTTGAAAAAAACGCATTTCAAATACTAGAGCAATTTGGCATAAAGATGCATTTTAATACTCTTAATCTACTCTGAAAATTTCATGACGATCGTTCATACAGAAATGGAGTTATGAACGTCCAAAGTTCACCACCTCCAAGTCGCGGCAGCAACTGCGCGGTTAGCAGAGCGTGCGCTCATAAGTTCGGAAAGAAGAAGAGTATCACTTCTTTTGCAGGGTTCAGGGTATCTCGTAGTCGAGCCGTCTCGAATAGAGCCTTCTTACTTGTTATACTTTGTTCCCAAAGGGAAACAAGTAAGAAAGCTGTAGTCGAGACTGCTCGACTACGAAATCCCCTGAGCCCTTCATCGAACGAATAATGTTCCAAGAATTATTCGATTCGTTTCTGCACGCATAAGAAACTGTACATGTATAGCCACGCGCACACATAGACGCTGGTCTACGCTTGTAGGCATGTATGTGTATATGCATGTGTGTAAGCCATGCAAGCGTCTTGCTGTCTCGCTGCTTTGCTGCTGCGTCGCATGGGTTTTGATGAGAAAACTTTGATGATTCTAGATGGACAATCGTATCGTATTATGATTATGATATTCATATCTGTATGCTAAACCAAACTGCATGTCTCTAGTATTTGAAATGCATTTTTTTCACATTTGGGGGTGGTAGGGCGAAGTGGGGACCGGAATCCAAAATCTGACAAAAACCGAAATTGTATTAAATTGGTTTCTATATATATGCAGAAGACTTTGAGACTCTAACTCTAAAGATGAATTAGCTGGAATTGTATAACTGGTTCCCGATAACGTTTTTTATCGATAACTTTGGAAATAATCGAGTCATCGAACTCGTACTGCGCGTGCAATATACGAACCTAACGCAAAAAGAATGAACTCTCTAGCCTTTGTATCTTCGGAAATCGACGCGTTCAAACATACGGACGGACGGACGGACAGACGGACATGGCTATATAAACTTTTCTCGTCACCCTGATCAAGAATATATATACTTTATAGGGTCTGTCACGCCTCCTTCTGCCTGTTACATACATTTAACAAAACCATTATACCCTGATTTCCCATTTTTAATGGGCTCAGGGTATAAAAACCCTCTAGTATGTGTGCATATAAAATGTGTGTGTGTGGGGTAGGTGGGGTAGCTGAAAATTAATTAGGTTGAGAAAATTTCAACGCGGCCGCTTTCGGTTCGACCTGCACCGTCCCCGTTCACGTCTAATCGTACCGTGTCGTGTCCTATATATTGTCACCTGTCATTCGTTTCATTTCATTTTGTTCCGTCCCATTTCATTTTGTTTCGTTTCGTTTGCCGCTCAACATTTCATGCTGCCAGCGTGAGTAACTTGCTGTTTGTGCAACTTGTGTATTGAGTCACTTCATACACCCTGTAAGCAGTCACTAATAAGGTAGCTCGTTTGCTATCTAAGCTAAGCTCAGTCTAAATAACAATGCTGTGTTTCTCAACATCAACAAACGTATTTCCTTCAATTTAGTTTAAGGATAACCATTGAAGCATACCTCTAAAGCCAATCAATCAAGCATTTAGTTCAATACCCGAAAGCTCATTGCTTTAATTTCTCTTTACTTACCTTATAAGGTATTTTAGTATCACACACCGCTCTTTTGACTTTTTCTTTTATGAAGCTTTGCGACTTCACACACACTGCATACTATGCATACACATATCAAACACACACATACACACATTGATTGCACACCTTGTGATTTAATAATGCGACCATAATAATGGTTCATTGTGCACCCAAATGAGTTTTTCTCTAACAAAAATCCAAACTTTTCGAGCCACACATATCTATTGCTCAAATTTTTTATCAAGTTTTTCACTTCACACTATCGATGGCACTATCGTCACCATCGATGGTAGGGCACTATCGAGCTACTGAACTATCGATGGTTAAGTTGGACGATAGTCTGACGATAGAAAATGTGAACGTTTTGTTGTTTTTAAACAAAAATCTTTCGTTATAATAAATAAAGCATATTATAGTTTTAAAGTTTTAGCTTCTAAGTCTTTTATAGCGCTTTTGTATTTTTAATCCCTTAAAATATAATTTTATGAAATGTAAGCAATGTTCCTTGAACTTATAAGATCAATATTTTGGCAGAAGAGACCCATAGCCTGTACTCTTACTCTATTTTTCCAAATGTAAATCACTCACAATTGCGAAAATATATAGTTGTTTTAAAGTGTGCCTTATGAATTAAAATAAAATTGAAACAAGTAAGAACGTTGCAGTTAGGCGCAACTAACTGCGAAATACTTTGTTCCCATAGGTGCATCTTATTTATTTAATAAACATTTAATTAAAGAAATATTTCGGCAATTAGAAAACATACATGGCAAGCAACAAACGTTTTTCCTATACATACATGTACACACTATACGAGTATACACACAATTTTCTATGTGGCGCTGGTGGTAAGCGCTATGCAAGCTATGCTTAGGTGCGTGGGTTCGAATCCCGCAGAAAACTTTTTTTCAAAAATTATTATTTATTAATTTTGTTTTTTATTTGTATATTTATTTTAAAATGCTTGCTACCAATTGATTGCCAATTACTTTATGAACATACGCATATGAATTGTGCATTTAAGCAAAAACTAAAACTGTTTTATGCTTTCCATTTGCCACGCTGTGTGGCAAGCAGTTTTTCTATGCATGCATATATGTATGTATGTATGTATGTATGTATGTGTACACAGATGTTTGTATGTGTACACACATCCAAGTGTGTATACATAAAGCAAGAATTGCGATTGTATTTTGTTGTTTTGTCACTAGCTGCTGATCAGCCAGCAGCCAGTGGGCGTAGACGCATAATTTTTTGCCAGTTCTTAGAAAGGGCCGAGGCTAACATGCCTGCAAGATTTGGTTGCTTACACTCCAAAAATGCTCAAAATATAGCACAATTTGAAAAATCACTATATATTCAGGTCCGATTTGCCACGCCCCCAATGGTCGTAGACATATAACTTTTTGATCGATCTTCTTAGAATCATAACATTAACTCACATGCAAAATTTCAGCGTTCTAGCTTTAACGGTGTAGAAGATACGTTTTTCCCGATTTGCCACGCCCCCAATGGGCGTAGATATATCCACCATAGCTTTTTGAACTTGGGTTGTCACCCCGAGTATACATTCCAAATTGCAACTCTCTAGCTGATCATCTTGTATGATAACTTGCCTATGGCCGGAAGAGTTTTCCGATTTGCCAAAAAAAATAATTTTTAGCGCAAAATGAAAAAGTGGTGCTATTATTTTTTTCGTCGATTTTTCGACTTTTTTCTGCATTTTTTTAATTACATAAAAACGTTTTATATATTAATGAAAATTCTTTTTTGTATCAATAGTTAATAGTTTTCTGCTTTAATAAAAGTAATCTGCAGACCAATCCATTGATAAATGTATCCAGGAGAACTTCTCAAACTTTGAAATTCAAAGTGGTGCTATTAATTTTTCGCAGCTGTACTTTTTTCCCTTTGGGAACAAAGTATAATTATTTGTTTTTTCCAACAAATTTCACAATATTTTCAATCACTGTTTTTTTTTATTGCGACCTTCGATCACTATCAATGATACTATCGACCACCATCGATGTTTGAAAAATTGCTATTGTCCACAATCGATGGTGCCCCGATGAAAAGTTTTATGCTTCAATAGTCCAACTATAACTTCATGATAACAAAACATCAAGATCCCTAAGCTATACTATGCAGGTTTTCAAAGACCATAAATAGTGCCAATTCTAAGTTTCAAAATAGATTATTTAATAATCGTCAAACAAAAGTCGTGAATTTATACCCCTGAAAGTGACATACAAACAGGCAGAAGGAGACGTCGCAAATCCCACAAAGTATATATATTCTTGATCGGCACAAAAAAATAAGTTGATAAAGCGCGGTCCGTCTGTCCGTCCGTCTGTCCGCGGTTCGTCCGTCCATCCGTATGAATGTGGAGATTTCAGAAACTACAAAAGCTAGAGAGCTGAAATTTCACATGAATACTCGTATGTTAGTTTTGTTTTTTCGATAACTCATCCCTAAAAAATAAAACAGGTAAAAACGTCGCAGTTAGGCGCAACTAACTGAAAGACTCTGTACCCGTAGGTGCCGTTTATTTATTTAATAAACGTTTAATAATAATATTTCGGCAATTAGCAACATAAACAACAACTAGCGTTTTTCCAATACACACTTACGAATAAGTGATGTAAATTTGAATGAATGATGTCGATGTCCATCTATGTGTTCAATATCAAACATCGATGTTGGGCTGATACATCGGATTGAAAATTCGATGCATCGATGTATGACCGAAACATTTCAAACATTTCCGTTTGACAATAAAACAAATATTTAATGTTTTTTAAACTGCTAGAAAATTTCACTAAAATTTCAGTTTGCTGTTCACCGATCACAAAATGGCAATGTTATGTTATCGCTCAACATCGGTCTCAGCGAAAACATCGGAAAAATCAGTAAAAAATAAACATCGATGCATCGATGATTTTTTACATCACTAATACCACTAACCATACAAAAACTAACCATAAACAAGTAAGAAGGCTCTAGTCGAGACGGCTCGACTACGAGATCCCCTGAACCCTGCAAAAAAGTGATACTCTTCTTATATACGCACTTATGAGCGCGCGCTCTGCTAACTGCGCAGTTGCTGCCGTGGCTTGGGGGTGGGCTGGGCTGAACTTTGGACGCTTATAACTCCATTTCTAGAAGGACGATCTTCAGGAAACTTTCGGAATATATTAAGAGCATCTAAATGTACCTATTTGCCAAATTGCAAGTCTCTAGTATTTGAAATGCGTTTTTCAAATTGAGGGCGAAGGGGGCGTGGTATCCAAAATCTGAAACTTACATAATCTGCGTATTCATAATATCTATCTAAATATATTAATTTATAGTCTCTAGCTAATACGGTGTAGAAGTTACGCCCAAAAAACCTAAAAAATGTAAACGAATTTTCGATTTTTTATCGATAATTTGGAAATGGGATGACTTATCGAAAAAAACAAAATAAACTCGTACTGTAACTAACATACGCATGTTCATGTAAAATTTCAGCTCTCTAGCTTTTGTAGTTTCCGAAATCTCGACGTTCATACGGACGGACGGACGGACGGACGGACGGACGGACAGACGGACAGGGCTAGATCAACTTTTCTCGTCACCCTGATCAAGAATATATATACTTTGTGGGGTCTGCCACGCTTCCTTCTGCCTGTTACATACTTTTAACAAACCCATTATACCCTGATTTCCCATTTTCAATGGGTTCAGGGTATAAACAAGTAAGAAGGCTCTAGTCGAGGCGGCTCGACTACGAGATCCCCTGAACCCTGCAAAAAAGTGATACTCTTCTTCTTTACGCACTTATGAGCGCGCGCTCTGCTAACCGCGCAGTTGCTGTCGTGGCTTGGAGGCGGGTTGGGCTGAACTTTGGACGCTTATAACTCCATTTCTAGATGAACGATCTTCATGAAACTTTTGGAATATATTAAGAGCATCAAAATGCATCTAAATGCCAAATTGCAAGTCTCTAGTATTTGAAATACGTTTTTTTAAATTGGGGGCGAAGGGGGCGTGGCATCCAAAATCTGCAAATTACATAATCTGCGTATCCATAATATCTATCTAAATAAACAAATTTGAAGTCTCTAGCTGAAACAGTGTAGAAGTTATGCCCAAAAAACCTAAAAAATGGAAACGAATTTTCGATTTTTTATCGATAATTTGGAAATGGGATGAGTTATCGAAAAAACAAAATAAACTCGTACTGCGTAGCTAACATACGAGTATTCATGTAAAATTTCAGCTCTCTAGCTTTTGTGGTTTCCGAAATCTCGACGTTCATACAGACGGACAGACGGACAGACGGACAGACGGACAGACGGACGGACGGACGGACGGACGGACGGACAGACGGACAGGGCTAGATCAACTTATTTTTCGATGCTGATCAAGAATATATATACTTTATGGGGTCTGCGACTTCTCCTTCTGCCTGTTACATACATTTTCACAAAACTATTATACCCTGAATTCCCATTTTCAATGGGTTCAGGGTATAAAAAGTAACAAGTAAGAAGGCTCTAGTCGAGACGGCTCGACTACGAGATCCCCTGAACCCTGCAAAAAAGTGATACTCTTCTTATATACGCACTTATGAGCGCGCGCTCTGCTAACTGCGCAGTTGCTGCCGTGGCTTGGGGGTGGGCTGGGCTGAACTTTGGACGCTTATAACTCCATTTCTAGAAGGACGATCTTCAGGAAACTTTCGGAATATATTAAGAGCATCTAAATGTACCTATTTGCCAAATTGCAAGTCTCTAGTATTTGAAATGCGTTTTTCAAATTGAGGGCGAAGGGGGCGTGGTATCCAAAATCTGAAACTTACATAATCTGCGTATTCATAATATCTATCTAAATATATTAATTTATAGTCTCTAGCTAATACGGTGTAGAAGTTACGCCCAAAAAACCTAAAAAATGTAAACGAATTTTCGATTTTTTATCGATAATTTGGAAATGGGATGACTTATCGAAAAAACAAAATAAACTCGTACTGTAACTAACATACGCATGTTCATGTAAAATTTCAGCTCTCTAGCTTTTGTAGTTTCCGAAATCTCGACGTTCATACGGACGGACGGACGGACGGACGGACGGACGGACAGACGGACAGGGCTAGATCAACTTTTCTCGTCACCCTGATCAAGAATATATATACTTTGTGGGGTCTGCCACGCTTCCTTCTGCCTGTTACATACTTTTAACAAACCCATTATACCCTGATTTCCCATTTTCAATGGGTTCAGGGTATAAACAAGTAAGAAGGCTCTAGTCGAGGCGGCTCGACTACGAGATCCCCTGAACCCTGCAAAAAAGTGATACTCTTCTTCTTTACGCACTTATGAGCGCGCGCTCTGCTAACCGCGCAGTTGCTGTCGTGGCTTGGAGGCGGGTTGGGCTGAACTTTGGACGCTTATAACTCCATTTCTAGATGAACGATCTTCATGAAACTTTTGGAATATATTAAGAGCATCAAAATGCATCTAAATGCCAAATTGCAAGTCTCTAGTATTTGAAATACGTTTTTTTAAATTGGGGGCGAAGGGGGCGTGGCATCCAAAATCTGCAAATTACATAATCTGCGTATCCATAATATCTATCTAAATAAACAAATTTGAAGTCTCTAGCTGAAACAGTGTAGAAGTTATGCCCAAAAAACCTAAAAAATGGAAACGAATTTTCGATTTTTTATCGATAATTTGGAAATGGGATGAGTTATCGAAAAAACAAAATAAACTCGTACTGCGTAGCTAACATACGAGTATTCATGTAAAATTTCAGCTCTCTAGCTTTTGTGGTTTCCGAAATCTCGACGTTCATACAGACGGACAGACGGACAGACGGACAGACGGACAGACGGACGGACGGACGGACGGACGGACAGACGGACAGGGCTAGATCAACTTATTTTTCGATGCTGATCAAGAATATATATACTTTATGGGGTCTGCGACTTCTCCTTCTGCCTGTTACATACATTTTCACAAAACTATTATACCCTGAATTCCCATTTTCAATGGGTTCAGGGTATAAAAAGTAACAAGTAAGAAGGCTCTAGTCGAGACGGCTCGACTACGAGATCCCCTGAACCCTGCAAAAAAGTGATACTCTTCTTCTTTACGCACTTAGATGCGCGCGCTCTGCTAACTGCGCAGTTGCTGCCGTGGCTTGGGGGTGGGTTGGGCTGAATTTTGGACGCTCATAACTCCATTTCTAGATGGACTATCTTTATGAAATTTTCAAAGTAGATTAAGAGTATCTAAATCTATCTATATGCCAAATTGCAAGTCTCTAGTATTTGAAATGCGTTTTTTTCAAATTGGGGGCGAAGGGGGCGTGGCATCCAAAATCTGTAAATTACATAATCTGCGTATCCATAATATCTATCTAAATAAACAAATTTGAAGTCTCTAGCTGAAACAGTGTAGAAGTTATGCCCAAAAAACCTAAAAAATGGAAACGAATTTTCGATTTTTTATCGATAATTTGGAAATGGGATGAGTTATCGAAAAAACAAAATAAACTCGTACTGCGTAGCTAACATACGCATGTTCATGTGAAATTTCAGCTCTCTGGCTTTTGTAGTTTCCGAAATCTCGACGTTCATACGGACGGACGGACGGACGGACGGACGGACGGACAGACGGACAGGGCTCAATCAACTTATTTTTTTATGCTGATCAAGAATATATATACTTTATGGGGTCTGCGACTTCTCCTTCTGCCTGTTACATACATTTTCACAAAACCATTATACCCTGAATTCCCATTTTCAATGGGTTCAGGGTATAAAAACCCGAGCAAATACGAAGTTGATGGGGTTCTAATGTCAAAAAATATGTATGCACATTAATTTGTTCCAGTTTATGTGTTGTACGGTTAGTGCTAATACGAATATACACACTGCGTGCGTGAACGCAAATTAAATGATTTTCTAAGTAAACATACAAAAGCTATATACTATAGAATTCTAAAAATTGCGATTGAATTGTGAGTTTGTAGCAGTGAACTTATTTAGGATTAGCTAACGATTACATGTTATTTTCAAACGACCTGGGTTCGAATCCCGCTGGAAACTTTTTATTGATTAATCGAAAACTTATTTGTTTTATGTTTTTAATTCATTAATATTTTTATGTTAAAATGCTTTCTGCCATCTTAGCAATTACTACTAAGCTATTATAAGCATGAATTATGCAGTTGGCCGCAACAAACTGCTTTGCCGATTTGCCACGCCCCCAGTAGGCGTATACGAATAATGTTTTGCCAAAATTGCGAGCTTTACAGGGTATTTTTCGATATGGCACGCCCCAAAGAGGCATTAGGAGGCGTGGCAGATCCCATAAAGTATATATATTCTTGATCAGCGTCCGTCTGTTCGTCTGTCCGTATGTGTGAACGCGTCGATTTCCGAAGATACAAAAGCTAGAGAGCTCATTCTTTTTGTGTTAGGTTCGTATATTGCACGCGCAGTACGAGTTTGTTTCAGAAATTCGATAACTTGTATGTTTTCAAAATGATGATATAGATGTTAATGTCATGATCATAATCCGAGCAGTTGAATACGATTGTCTATTCGTAGTGTCGACTACAGTTTTCATACTTGTTTAGTTTTTTCTATGTTTTAAATGGAGCATCCTTCACTGCCACAACGCATGAAAATAGTTGCACAGTCAGCAGTCGCAAAAGAGTGGAAACTGGAAATATACAGATCGACAGCGTCACCATCGCGTCTAAGAGGGTGATAAAGTTACACACAAGGTTAACTTTCCGCGATCACTTGGATTATGTGCATAAAAAGGCAGATGATTCTTGTAGAGCTCTCTCAAGAATTATGCTAAACACGCTGGGACCAAGGCAACAACGACGTCTCCTCCTAACGAGCGTCATTAGGTCCGTCATCCTCTATGATGCACCAATAGTACAGTACAGTCTCTGATGACGCGGAGCTGGTCATAGCCGGCATGCTGCCACTGCACACTGGGCAAAATTGCCAAATAAGTGGCATAAAGTCAAAAATTTTATGGAACCAAAAATTAATTCTGTTTTATTATATTCAAAGTAGAAACCCTATATATGAAGAATCAAACAATGTTTTTGCTAAAAATGCAATACTTTCATTATAATGAAGTTTCAAAGTCAGCTGATTAGTCAGCTGATTTTGGCGTCAAAATTGGTGGGAAATTTTTATTCAGTTTGACTTGTACTGTGATAAATACATTTTGAAGGCCTGGGTATGTAGAATGAATAAAAAAAAACATTTTGTGTTAATTTGTTATACTTTGTTCCCAAAGGGGAAAAAGGGTTTGTGCAATGTCCTTCTTCCTGTCCGTCCGTCTGTGCGTCTGTCCGTATGAACGCAATATTTTTCGGCGCTATTAGAGCTAAAGACTTGAAATTTTAAACATATACTCATATATGCACCCGAATTATAAAGTGTTAAAATTTTCCCGATCCGCCCACTAGGGGCGTGGAAAATCGGAAAACTCTTCCGCCCATAGTCAAGTTATCATACTAGATGATGAGCTAGAGAGTTGCAATTTGGAATGTATACTCGGGGTGACAACCCAAGTTCAAAAAGCTATGGCGGATATATCTACGCCCATTGCGGGCGTGGCAAATCGGGAAAAACGTATCTTCTACACCGTTAAAGCTAGAAATTTTGCGTGTGAGTTAATGTTGTGATTCTAAGAAGATCGATCAAAAAGTTATATGTCTACTTCTATTGGGGGAGTGGCAAATCGGACCTGAATATTTAGTGATTTTTCAAATTGACACTAGAGACTTTGCATGTATACTCGGGTTGACAACCCAAGACCAATAAGCTATGGTAGATATATCTACGCCCACAGGGGGCGTGGCAAACCGCAAAAGTTTATATATCCTACAGTTTTAGAACCAGAAGCTTGAAATTTGGATGGTTCAGTTACTCTATCGATGACCCAAAAATATTTTTCAGCCTCTTTGGGGGTGTAGCATATCGAAAAATACGCTGTAATTTTCGCACATTTGGAATGTAAGCATCCAAATTTTGCAGGCATGTTAGCCTCGGCCCTTTCTAAGAACTGGCAAAATTATGCGTCTACGCCCACTGGGGGCGTGGCAAATCGGCAAAGAAGTTTGTTGTGGCCAACTGCATAATTCATGCATATAATAGCTTAGTAGCAATTGCTAAGATGGCAAAAAGCATTTTAACATAAATATAATAATATTAATGAATTTAAAAAATAAAATTTATAAGTTTTCGATTAATAAATAAAAGGTTTCCAGCGGGGCTCGAACCCAGGTCTTCTGAAAATAACATGTAATCGTTAGCCAAACCTAAATAAATTCACAGCTGATCAGCTGACCAGCTGATCAGCAGCTTGTGACAAAACAAAACAATACAATCGCAATTCTTGCTTTCTGTACACACACTTGGATGTGTGTACACATACAAACATCTGTGTACACATACATACATATATACATACATATATGCATGCATAGAAAATCTGCTTGCCACACAGCGTGGCAAATCGGAAACCATAAAGCAGTTTTAGTTTTTGCTTAAATGCACAATTCATATGCGTATGTTTATAAATTAATTGGCAATCAATTGGCAGCAAGCATTTTTATATAAATATACAAATATAAAAAAATTAAAAAATAATAATTTTTGAAAAAAAGTTTTCTGCGGGATTCGAACCCACGCACCTTAGTATAGCTTGCATAGCGCTTATCACCAGCGCCACTGCCCTGATTTATGACGCTTTAACTAAAACCAAATAAGGCATTGCTAGAACGCCTTTTGACAAAACTAAAGTAACGATCGAAAAATTCCCAATTGAGTCACAATTCTTAGAATATTCTGGCATGCAAACTTTTGTATGCATACATAGAAAATTGTGTGTATACCCGTATAGTGTGTACATGTGTAAATCTGTATGTATGTATAGGAAAAACGTTTGTTGCTTGCCATGTACATACGTTTACTAATTGCCGAAATATTTCGTTAATTAAATGTTTATTAAATAAATAAGATGCACCTATGGGAACAAAGTATTTCGCAGTTAGTCGCGCCTAACTGTAACGTTCTTACTTGTTTTATGTTATATATGTTTACTGTTTTGTATTGTCCATAATGATAGAAAACCCATCCAAAGTGTTCATCTTGTGTGGAGTAAAACTTTACCTTCTGCGTGTTTGTGCGTTATATACTATACATCAAAATAAAGTAGAAAGTGTGTGCTAAAAGTTAGTAGTAACCCCGTTTGCGGCTTTTTGCGCATGCCCTATATGGGCTATGTTTGGAGGCGTGGTCAAATGACTTAAAACTTTGTTTTTATATTTAGAGTGGTATATTTATCAAATATACCAAGTTTCAGCTCGATATGTGCAATATTAGACTTTATGCCGCTTTTTTGGCAATTGCCCAGTGTGCACTGGAGGAATTGGTCGCCGAAGCCGTAGAGCGGAACACGCGTATACGGCGCAACGTTATCAAGGCGAAAAGCACTGCACGATGGCAAAGAAGGTGGAATACCTCAACAAAAGGGCGCTGGACACATACGTTCAAACACGTCTTATTCGAATGTGGACACTTCCTAGAGGAGCGGCGTTGTCTAAAAGAGGCAGTGGGCCGCTCTGTTAGACCGGACAATATAGTCAACGCCATGCTGGAATCAGACGCAGCTTGGAATCTAATATGCATCTTCGCGTCCACAGTCATGATGGAGCTGCGCAGAGTCGATCGGATAAGAAGACGAGCTGTCCCAGGCTAAAGTAGTGCAATGCAATGCTTTACGGCATATGCTCGACTGCGAAATCCCCTGCTCCTTTCTTCGAACGAATAATATTCTAAGAATGCTTCGTTTCGATTCTCCACGCGTAAGAAACTACTATACATGCAAAAGCAACAACAACAACAAACAAGCTCACACACACACACATATATATATATATATATATATATATATATATATATATATATATATATATATATATAATATATATATATATGCCAAACCAAACTGTATGTCTCTAGTATTTTAAAAACATTGTTTACACATTTGGGGGTGTCGGGGTGAATTGGGGACCGGAATCCAAAATCTGGCAAAAGCCGAAATTGTATTAAATTAGTATCTATATATATGCAGAAGACTTGGAGACTCTAACTCTCAAGATGAATTAGATATAATTTTATAACTGATTCTCGATTAATGTTGTATCGATAACTTCTGAAACAAACTCGCACAATATACGAAAAAATATACACAAAAAGAGTGAACTCTCTAGCTCTTATATCTTCGGGAATCGACGCGTTCAAACATACAGACAGACGGACATGGCTATATCGTTTCAGCTCATCACCCTTATCAAGAATATATATACTTTATGGGGTCTGCCACGCCTCCTTCTGCCTGTTACAAACGTTTAACAAAACCATTATGCCCTGACTTCCTATTTTCAATTTTTCTATGTATGTAAAAGAGTGTGTGTGGAGTTTGTTAACTTGGAATACTCTAAAATTGATTAAAATTAAACAACAGAGGCTGCCGCTGCACCCATGGATGGCGGATTGCTCTGCCCATTTGTAGAGGAAATGTGTCGCTGAATTGGACGTATGCTCGGAAATTATGAGTAGTTACTGTTGTTGTTGCTGGAAGAGGCTCCCACGGACTGGATGAGCGTCGAATGCGTGCATGAAGCGTTAAAGAGCCAGAGATGGATACAGAGAAATGCAAAATTTGCGGCTGCCACAGTAAGTGCAGCTATCCCGAAATGTGCAAGAAAAAATGAGGAGATGGAGAAACTAAAGCAGAAGTCAACTGCCAGTGGACGGCTGACAACTTTAACAGCTTCAACTTTTAAAGACTTCCCACAAAATGAATCGAAAGCTTACAAAATTGGCCAAAAATGTCGGCGTGTCGGTAGCGTGGTTGTGTCTGTCAACGCCTGGACATGGCTAGACAAACAATAAGTGAAAATGTTCAATTTTGTATGCAAAACTGTACCACAGCTCGATAGTCACGTACCGCACGAACTTGGGTAGAGCAGTGGGTGTGCCAATGATGATGTTCATCAAGAGTGGGGCGGCGGGTCGGTGGTGCGAGACAACGGCTCTTGTCTGGTGGCCTGTTCCTCTGCCTTCGACTTTGCCTTTGCCTTTGATTTTGTGTGCTGATAGGAGTAAAAAGTCAAATTGTGGCAGCCAATTAACAGCAGCCAGGAGAACCTCAGCGCCCTGCGGGGCATAGGAGCAGCTGTTAAGAAAAGCACAAGTCAAACAAAATGAGGCAAAGTGCACACCCTCTCACACACACACACACACACACACAATGACCAGTTGGTTGAGCAGGCTCTTGCCAAGGGTTAACGCTGGGTCTGGGCGTGTATGTGTGCGAACGTGACTGCATGCTGACAAAAAACGTTCGGCCATGCGATAATCATCTGGCAGTTTTGCACTATCAGCGACACACACGCACACAATGAACCAGCCGCAAAAAGAGCCAATGAAGCGTGCCCCGAGATGGGGATGAGGGTGTGGGATGTGTGGAACGGGGCATATGGCCGTGGAAATGATAATGGAAATAAAAAGACGCGTCCTGCACTCTCACACCTTGACACTTTTGATTTTTTTGAGGTGCGCGTGGAGGAGCCCCAACAAATGGTCCCAAAAGATGACTGGCAAAAATTTTAAACGATATAACATCGCGCATGGGACGCAAAAAGAAACGCCTCGGGCTTGACCTGCCAATGAGTGCACGAGCAGAGGGAGCACAACTGCGTGACATCATACCGTTGCCAACTGCATAAAAAGCGAATCGCACAAGTAAGAAAGTTGTAGTCCAGACTGCTCGACTACGAAATCCCCTGAGCCCATCTTCGAACGAATCAAATTCCAAGAATGCTTCGTTTCGATTCTCCACGCGTAAGAAACTATACATGCAAACTCACGCGCACACACACACGCTGATCTACGCTTGTACGCCTGTATGTGTGTGAACATTGCAGGCGGCTTGCTGTCTCGCTACCTTTTTTGCTGCGCCACATATGCTTAGCTGCAAAAACTTTATTGTTTAATAACTAACTAACTAAACCAAACTGCATGTCTCTAGTATTTGAAATGCATTTTTTCACATTCGGGGGTGTGGGGGCGAATTTTAGACCGGAATCTGACAAAACCCGAAATTGTATTAAATTAGTATCTATATATATACAGAAGACTTGGAGACTCTAACTCTAAAGATGAATTAAACATAATTTTTTAACTGATTCTCGGTATATTTGTTTATCGATAACTCTGGAAATATACAAGCTATCGAATTTCTGAAACAAACTCGTACTGCGCGTGCAATATACGGACCTAACACAAAAATAATGAACTCTCTAGCTTTTGTATCTTAGGAAATCGATGCGTTCATACATACGGACTGACGGACAGACGGACATGGCTATATCAACTTTTCTCATCACCCTGATCATGAATATATATACTTTATGGGGTCTGCGACGTCTCCTTCTACCTGTTACATACATTTCCACAAAACCATTATACCCAGATTTCCCATTTTCAATGCGCTCAGGGTATAAAAACGACATTCCCAAAACGAAAACTTTCCTTTTGTTAGGAAATAATTAAATGTATGAATAAGAAATAATAATTGAATTGTAGCTACAAAAAATATGATGAAGTAAAATATAATTATATATTTATTATTTTTTTTTTTTTTTTATTACATTACACGTATAAATTTATAATATTGAATTTCAGGTTAGCTGTGCACCACTGTGTCACAATAGGCACAAGGCCAAGTCGCAAACAAAGACATCGCTCATTAAAATGCAAAGTGGATGCAACATGCAAAATGAGCAAAGGAAGCAACAGCATCAGCAACAGCAGCGACAGCAGCAACAGAAGCAGCAACAAACAACGGCCCGAAAGTAGGCTATGCAGCAATGGAAAGTTTGGCATTAGAATTAGTTGGGCACAGACCGTGAGGGAGAGAGAAAGAAACACAGACAGAGAGAGAGAGAGAGAGAGAGAGAGAGAGAGAGAGAGAGAGAAAGAGAGAACTTTATGAAGAGTTATGCAAATGTATGGTCGAATAATGTCTGCGGTGCAGAATATAACAGCTGCAGCAAAGTTTTTGTGAGCTCTCCGTTCCAATTTGCTAGTAAACATGAATCGAAAGACTAACCGATAAAGCCAAAGTCCAAATCCAAAGCAAAGCTGAGTCACAACATATTGAAGCTGCACAAATGCTGTCGTTTACCATGCAGGAATACAGAAAATACAATAAAATAATGAGATAAATCAAATTAAACTCACACTGTCCTGAATAGGTTTCCTACTACTTGTTTATGCTATCTGCATAAACTAAAAGTGACTACTACTTCAATGACTCACCAATCCAAAGACTGTAACTCGAAGCATTTTCATTTGAAATAAACTATGATTTTATTAGATTCCAAAACGTGCAAGAACTGACTGTAGAGTAGAAATATTTACTATATTTCGGAAATGATTGCATTGGGATAATATCAATATCCAATAAGAGATTCAGCGCTCTGTATAAACATTTAAAAAGAGTATCAGCTAGCCAAGCAGTTGGCCAAGATACCGCGCAGGAACAATGGGATTGCACTTGCTAGCATCTGCCCCATTTGGTTAGCAACTCTCAATGAGAATAGCTAGCGGCCTCTATAGGCCAGGCACGCAACGGAAAATCGCTTTGTGCAGCTATACTGCTACAATTACTGCTGCTGCTGCTGTTGACAGCATGTCCCTGATTAAGGACTTATTTAAGGGGACTGGCAACAAGTTGTGGAGCGACGCGAATTGAAAACAAGTAAGAAAGCTGTAGTCGAGACTGCTCGATTACGAAATCCCCTGAACTCTTCTTCAAACGAATCGAATTCCAACAAGTAAGAAAACTCTGAACCCAATTTTAATAAAATAAAATAATAATCTGTACTGTGGTTTGGTTTTTTGTAATTATCTTGAAAATGCATCAATTTTAGTGCTGAAAATAGCAAAAAACTTCTTTATTTTGACAAATAGTTAAATATATTGCTCTTGATTAGTACTAAAATTAATCCTATTTCAAGATAATTACAAAAAACCAGTGTCGAACGTGACAAAAAGTTGACTTTTCTGGATATGGATAAATCAGAAAGTATACATAAGAATATATGCGTGTAACCACTGACCATACAACACATAGACTGGACAACTAGAACAAACTTTTTTCACGACCAGAATATGAGCCAAGGGACCACTCAACTTCGTATTTGTTCGGCTTGGTCTATTGAGGTTCGGGCAGTCAAAATATGAAACGACAAATTCATTGCGTTGCCAGCGGTCGACTGGGATGGTCATATTTTCATATGAGCATTTTCTATGCGCTATTTTACTTTACTCTCCCTCTCTCTTTTTTCTCTCTCTATCTCACTCTATGCGAGCACAAGCCAGCAGCCCACAAAAATTGAAATTTGTTCGCGAGTGGCGATTCGCGACGATCCCGTCTGCCATTCTTAGTAAGAGTATGCCGAACTCTTAAACGGCTTTGCCATGCTCATGCAAAATTTTAGTGTTTTCGTAAAGATTTTTGGGAAGGGTATGAAAGCGCTGATGTGCATAGGCATTACTTTTTCGCGATGAGCATGCACACACACATTTACTGCGTCTTGCTACATGTATGAGCAGTTATGTGACTGTGTGCGAAACTTTTGCTGCCTGTAGCAATTGTAGGGACCAACACTTGCAGTTTGTTGTTAGATTGTGGTTGATATTGTGAGCCTGCACACACACACACACATATATATATATATATATATATATATATATATATATACATATATAGAAAGAATAAATTCTCATCGGAACACTCTGGCTAAGCGCCTAGGTACTGCAGCTCTCAGTCGCCGCACTTGCACTAGGGGAAAATTAAAACGACATCACACTCAAGACCTGCTGGATCGTGTCTTGTTATAAAAAATCTTCCCATTACCCATAAGAAATAAAATTTCAAATAAAATATCTTGTTATTGTCTTATTGTTATGCATTCTATGTTAAAATAAACATTAAGTAGTAGTTTTTCCATTGAGATTAAGTTGCCTAAAAGGTAGCGGTACGTTAAGCTGTAAATAAACATTTAATTAAAAAAAAAAAGACAAATTAAAATTTGTTCGCGAGTTGCAAATCAAGACGATCTCATCTTTTACCTTCTGAGTGAAGAGTATGCTGATCTTTTCAAAGCGCTTGCCATGCTCATGTAAAATATAAAGAATATTATTATTATAAAATTAAAATTTGTTCGCGAGTGCAAATGAAGATGATCCTATTTCTTACCTTCTGAGTGAAGAGTATGCTGAACTTTTCAAAGCGCTTGCCATGCTCATGCAAAATATTAAGAATAGTATTATTATTTGTATGTAGGGTATGAAAGCGTCCATGCGCGTGGGTATACTTACATGATTTGCAAATTGGCGTGTTCACGTAATTTTAATTGTGTGAACGATTTCGGTCGGATCCGATTTGCGGAGAAAGCATTAAATGCCCTTTTTCTTATCACCTCAATTTTTCTAATAAACTGCCTATTCCTGAATAATTTTTAATTTTTGTTTATTTAAGCTATTACTTTTTCCAACTATTTTTTCAGTTAGCCATTTGCAGTTCTTCCTTATTAAAATTAATATAAAATGATCAAGAAGGAATTTTCTATGATCAAAACAAGGGTGGGTGGGGGAAAACCATTCATTATATAAAGATGAATTTGCTGTAGCGTGCATGCAGTACAGAACAATTTTTTCTTTAAGTCTAGCTATGTATGGTTTCTTCTCGAAAATTTTCTTGAATGTGTCAAAATGCAGTTTAATCAAATTATAAAAATTGTCAGAAGGGGCTTTCAATTTTAAATAATGATTAATATAATGGAAGTTTTTATTGAGTATTAAATACTCAGAAGAACATTGCATTTCATCACATGATTTTAGAAGACTATTACAATCTTCGCAATCAGTTTTTTGCAACAGCTTGTGCAAAAGATACCCACCAAAATACCGCAATGCATTTTCATTAAAAGCATTTTGAATATTACCTATAGTTGCATCTAATGCCAATTCTATTTCTAACTCATTGTCTATTTCTAACTCATTGTCAATATCTGTTGACAAATTCACGTCACATTGATCGTGAAATACAGATATTTGGGACCCGCTATCTTTAATGATGTTAGCTAACATCTGATCTTCATCTGGAATACAATTTCCAGAAACTGAAGCAGATGTCAACATTTTCATTGATAACATTTTTGAAATTATTGTGTTAAATTCAAATACAGTTGGATTTGTATTTGTAACACCCCGACATCTAATTAAATAAAATAAATTTTCTA
Source organism: Drosophila koepferae (assembly GCA_030914345.1). Taxonomy (NCBI): domain Eukaryota; kingdom Metazoa; phylum Arthropoda; class Insecta; order Diptera; family Drosophilidae; genus Drosophila; species Drosophila koepferae. The sequence goes on from JAUESR010000034.1 coordinate 72,147, forward strand.
GCGGGTCCTGATTTAATTTGGAAGTGGCAACAAAGAAAGCATCTGTGTTGTCATTCCATACATTTTCCGCCAAAGCAATTACCGATGAGATTGTTACAATCATCCCATCAATGCAATATACTTTGTATGGATAATGCAGATTTTGGAAGTAGTCACGCATTTCCAGAAGGTATTCGTGAACTACATTATTTTTTCTAAGCGCACACCTATAAGGATTGGTATCAAATAGTACATGACTATTTAAACCATCAAACAGTTTATTTATTTTTTCAATAAATATTGCCGTGGCAACTGCACTATCTTTGCAATCAGCAAACCCGCCCGAATCTACAACTGTGCGTATCGCAGCAGCTACACTGTGGCTAAATACCTGTGTGGCAAACTTTACCTTCATTTTTTCAAAACAATTCGGACTGGCATGCTTTGGAGTTAATTTCGGACAAAGGCGTGTTAGATTTTTAACCTCAACTTCATATAATTTACGAATTATATCCCAAGAAACTATGCCTTCTGGGGTGGAAATATTTCGCTTTAGAAGTATATTCCTAAGAGATTTAATAAGATGCGGTGCATCGAATATCGCGAATATTTTTTCCCCATTAATTTCAAAACTAGGATTGTTTTGATTAATACCCCATCTATTAAAAACTGCTCTATTATTAGAGCCCTGATCACAAACTACGGCTTTGACACTAAGCCCCAATGCCTGCGATAACCCTATATTTTCCTCAATCTTATTTTTGAGGTCAGTATGTTTTATACCATTAGCTGAAATTGTATAGCTTAAAACATACTTCCAATTCTCAAAAAGACCCCTAACAAGAAAAACACAGACTTGTTGCCCTAAAAATCTACTACGTTTTTGGCCATCATCTTCAAATCCCTGAATCTCGTCAAGGGACGAATTGTACTGAAGGCCTCTTTTTATTTTAACCTCATCTAAAACTAAAACTGCACATTTTGCCTTTTCAGTCATTTTTTCCACAATGCTCTGAAGATTTTCTAATAATTTTGGATTGAATCCAAAAACTAAATTTTTGAAAAGAGCCCATCGATTCAGGGATTTTTTGCAGGGAAGTCTTAACTGGAGAACATCCCTAAGATAGTCATATGCTCGAGCTGAGTAAAAGTTTATATTTTGCGATATAACCCTTTCAGCGCTATTATAAGCATGACTAGTTTTCAAAAGCATTTTACATAACACTTTTGATTGCTCAGAAACATTTGGTAATTTATTGATTGTCGTGAAGACATTGCTACGCTTTTTTACTTTTCTAGTTCTATAAGAAATGCTTCTGTATCTAGAAGCATTTTTTAAGGCTACATATCTTTTTTTTAAATCACTAAACTCTTTCTGTACTTTTTTTAAATGTATTCCCATATCAACATATTTGTTCCTATAATATACCTCATTTTGCTCTCTCTTTAAGCAATTTTCACAAAACGAAGACCTACCAGTGCTCAAATCTTGCCACAACTGATTTGTTAAATTGTTGTCAAAGCTTAAAAGATTTGACAAATTTTCTTCGAGCTCGTTCCGTGTGCAGTCGCGTTTTTCTAGTGCTCCCGCAAAAAATAAATATTTACCAGAACGCCGCCACCAGAATATCTGGAAACGGCACAGACAATTTGTGCGTGGGTGCCCGCGCATCATACCTTCATAGTGTTCAATAAATCAAAGAAGAAAATCACTATAGTAAAAAACAAAATTTTCGCCAGCGCACGTGCGCGTGTGTTTTGTTTTGGTTCTGCCAAAACAAAAACAAAAACCTGCAGCCTACTTTTGGGCTGTCAAATATTTTTGGTAAAAGGCATACTTTTAGGCCGTACTAATCTCTCAACTTTGTGTGACTGCACTTAAATAAATGATGCCCAACAATAGCAACAATCAAACTCCTACGTCCGCAAACCTGCAAGCAAATATACAAGCAAGATTTGATGCGACTATTGCTAAAAGAATGGCATCCCAAACAGCTAAATCCAACACTGCGAGCGCAGATCTCGCCGCTGCCCCTACAAAAGCGTCAGCAAACTTGCAAGAGCAATTTAAGATGATCATGGCACAGAAAATGAACGCAACAGCCAAATTGGATTGTAACAACAGTGCAAACTCCGAGGAACGCAAATACAAAACGGAAACTAGCAGGTATTTCTCCAAAGATCGCCAAAAAGAAGATGCTGGAAGATCAACCAAGCACAAGTACTGCGGCAGCTAAAGCTATGTCTCAAAATCGTTTTGCCCTCCTACAAGCGGATGACGATACTGAAGAAATCGAAGAAATTTCAATGGACGATACAGTACCAATGGAGAAACCTACGCCACGCCCGCCCCCTATTTGGTGTCCTAACATCAACTCGGTGGCTAACTTCCACTTGCTAATTGAGCAATGCATCAGCAAAAACTCGTATGATATAAAGGCAAAGCGAAACGACCTTGGCATACTTACGCGAAACAGCGAAGATTATCGCGCCGTCGTGAAGCACTTCACAGAGCAAGGACTGGAGTTCCACTGCTACCAGTTAAAGGAGGATAAGCCTTACCGAGTTTGCCTTAAAGGTCTTCATCACAGCACAGATGCACAATGCATTAAAGAAGATCTCGAAAATAAGGGGCACACAGTTAAAAATGTGCACAACCCTGTTAGCCGCATCGACAAATCGCCGCTAAATATATTTTTTGTAGATGTGATCCAGGCACCAAACAACAAGCAAATTTTAGATTTGCGGGTTATTTGCAGACAGCGATGCACGGTTGAACTTCCACGCAAGTTCAACGACTCAACGCAATGCTATCGCTGTCAAGAATTTGGGCACACGAAGAGATACTGCCACAAAACACCCAGGTGTGTGAAATGCGCAGAGGATCACGACTCCAAACACTGCACTAGACCAAAAGACCAACCTCCAATTTGTGTCCACTGCGAAGAGCAACACCCGGCCAACTATAAAGGTTGCCTCACGTACAAGAGGTTATTAAAATTGCAGGCTCCAGTACAAAGACATAACCCAGCAAAAGGCTTTAACGCTGCACCGCGCCGCTTCGAAGCAGCACAGCCACAATTCGTGAACAACAACATGAACGCTACTGCGCAAGCGCACGGAATATCATACGCCCAAGCAGTTAGAGGAGAAAAATCCCAAGCTGACCCTTACAAGCCCGATGCGGGATTTATGCAGATTCTGCAACAGCAGCAGCGACAATTTGAAGCCATCCATGAAGAGCTCAGAGCAATGCGAGAGGTGCAAGCCCAACAAGCAACAATGATGACCAGCCTAATGGCTCTAATCACCAAGCTCAGTTCCAAATAATGGCCTTACGTATAGGAATTTGGAACGCTAATGGCTTGCGTAATAAAGCGCAGGAATTAGCAGTTTTTCTACTACAAAAAAACGTAGATGTAATGCTCATTGCAGAAAGTCGTGAATGTCCGACACTTAAAATTCAAGGGTATGAGCACTACCAGGCCCATGGCGGAGGAACAAACAGCTTCGGTGGATCATCGCTCCTGATTCGGTCAACACTGACACATACACCTCTACTTCCTTATGCCAACGCAACACTGCAGTGCTCAGCTGTTACCATTCCAACATCAATTGGAGAAGTAGAAATTGCGTCGATCTATTGCCCACCAAACAGCGATCTTCACACGCAGGACATAACTCAGCTTCTAAGCCGAAGCAGTAACAAAGTTATAATTGGAGGAGACTGGAACGGATGGCACCCATTTTGGGGAAGCAGTAGGTCAAACCAACGCGGAGAGGTAATATTTGATGCGATTCAAAGGTGTCAATATTCCATCCTGGCTACTGGAGGCCCTACACGCTACCCAATAAACGCGCTACCCAATAAACACTTCATGCGCAGCCACAGCTCTTTCCAACCAGACAACGGCTCCTGCCTGTAGGATCGGATCTGACAAAATTTAAGCTTGCCCTGCAATCGTCACTGGACCCAGAAATAGAGCTACGCACTGCTGAAAATGTGGAATACGCAGCAACTAAACTGCAAGACGCGATAAAAGAAGCAGCGTGCTTAGCCGCACCACCCTCTCGAGCAACACAAAGTCCTTCTCCTTATAATACAGCCCTCTCCCCGCATGCTCAAAGTCTTCTTGAGTATAAAAGATGGACAAGGAGCCGATGGATCCGATCACGGACAGAAAACAATAAGAGAAGGTATAACGAAGCCACCAGACAGCTCAAAGAAGTCCTGGCTCAGTTGCAAAATAGGCAAATTAGTGAGGCGCTAGAACGTGCGGATGCAGCCGGCGCAGAATTCCAGCTTTGGCGATATACACGCAACATAAAAAGACAGCCACTACGTCGTCATCCTATTCGCAATGCCAATGGAGCGTGGCTAATGGGAGACGAAGCTCAAGCTGAGGCATTTGCTGACCACCTAGAGGAGCAATTCACGACAGTGATAACAACTGCACCAGCAGAACTAGAAGACATGCGAGCAATAGTGAGCTCTCCTTTAGCAGAATCCCTAGCAATCGAGCCATGCACAAAGGCAGAAGTCATCAACCTTATGAATAAGGTAAACATTAAAAAAGCGCCAGGACACGACCGTATAGATGACAAAGTAATTAGGGCTCTGCCAAACTCAACAATTGACTACTTCGTAGTGCTGTGCAACGCCATACTTCGCACTCAACACTTTCCAACTTGCTGGAAATGTGCTGAAATAGTCATGATTCCGAAACCTGGCAAACCCGAAACGGAAATTACTTCCTATAGACCAATCAGCTTACTACCGGTGCTCTCCAAAATATTCGAAAGAATATTCATGCGTAGAGTACTGAAAGAGCTGAGTGAGAGAAGGACTATACCAGATCACCAATTTGGCTTTAGGAGACAGCATGGCACACCAGAGCAAGTACACCGAGTGGTTCAACACATATTGGGCGCGTTTGAAGAAAAGGAATACTGTTCTGCAGTATTTATAGATATCAAGCAGGCATTTGACCGGGTTTGGCATCTGGGCCTGTTAAAGAAGATAAAAGACGCTCTACCCAGCTCCTCCTTTAAGACGTTGGCTTCATACCTAGCAGAACGAACCTATCACGTAATAAAAGGACAAGCAACTTCGTCGACTCGGCCCGTCAGAGCAGGTGTACTCCAAGGCAGTGTTCTTGGCCCTATACTGTACACTCTATTCACCGCTGATATGCCACTGCCTCTACCCAATAATGGTATGCTAATCGCCACGTATGCTGATGATACCGCCATTCTCAGTCGGAATAAGTCGCCACAAGTTGCCTCAGTCAAGATGCAAACATATCTGAACGAACTGAATAGATGGCACAAACGCTGGAGCATCGCTGTGAACACACAAAAATCAATGCATGTCACCTTCACACTAAGAAAAGGCGACTGTCCAGACGTATTTCTTGGAGATACAATACCGAGGGCAAATAAAGTAAAATATCTCGGAGTCATACTGGATAAGAGACTAACGTACGGTGCTCACATAAGCCAGGCGGTGAAGAGGTGCCAGTTCAAACTGAAAAAACTAAACTGGATGCTAAGGAGCGACAGTAAACTATCGCTCTACAGCAAAAAGAAAATTTATAACGCGATTGTGGCACCAGTATTCACATACGCTATACCTTTATGGGGATCTGCTGCGCAAACGCACATTAAAAGAATACAAATTTTACAAAACAAAGCACTCAGAAAATGGACCGGAGCCGAATGGTTCGTGAGGAACGAAACACTCCATGCAGATCTCAAGATGCCGACTATAGCAGAGCTCATTGGCCGACACAGCTCTAGGTACGCGGATAGAATATCCGTCCACCCAAACCAACTAGCGGCAAACCTACACGTCAACACAACAACCAGAAGACTAAAAAGATGCCATCCCCTAGATAATCGTGATATAAATTAAGTAGAATATAATAGAAAATTTCGGCATTAAGCCATCTCCTTAGTTAAGGTAAATTTAAGCATGCGCTATAGAGTCAAGGACAAAAGCTGCAATAAAATGAAATAATAAAAAAAAAAAAAAAAAAAAAAAAAATTTTCTTCCTCACTACTTTCACTCTAAACAGTTTGATTCTCCTGATCTGGGACAGGTAACTTCTCAAACTCAACCAATACTTCATCTGAAGTTTTCTTTACGTAGCTATAAGGGGTAATATCTTCTTCCTGACAATCTATTGAATAAACCTCCTCATTAAAGCTAGTAAGATTTTGTGAAGGAAAATTTGGTTTACATAAATTTAAAGTTGGGACAGCATTACCTTTTAAGTAGCGTATACCAATATATTTCCGTTCGAAATGCTTGCTACAGATCTTAGCTCTTTTCCAGTCCAAATTATTTGGTAAATTGCACGCTTTGATCCACTTATTTAATAGAAATTCTTTAGTTGGAAACGAAAATAATCGAACTGGAAAATTGATAGAGCTTTTTCTATAGCTTGCACCACACGTTTCAATAATGCATTTCGCGCCATTTCCACGTGAATATTTTCTATTGAAAATATTTTTCACACCAACACTTGATTTCATTACAATATTTCTTTCGGCCATAGTTTTGAAAAAATCTTATATAAATTTCGTTAAGATTTTTAATAATATAAAAAACACAGAAGTAATAATAATAGGTAATTAAATACTCCCTCTGCAGATCTTTACGAAAATCGTTCACACAATTAAAAGCGTGTGGCAATCGCGCGCCAATATTCCCACACTATGCACACACACACATAAATGTACATAGATGTATTTCACATGTACACATGTACATGTACAGTAGCAAGAATAGACTTTCACACATTGGCAGACCCATACTGTAAATTCTGTAACGGCCGATTGCCGAAATTATTATTTTTGCGCACATCAGCGCTTTCATACTCTTCCCAAAAATAATCATAAATACACTAAAATTTGGCATAAGTATGGCAAACCTTTGAAGAATTCTCTTCACTAGAAGAGATACGACCGAAGAAATAGTGTATACAGTCCGCGCGTAAGCAATCGGCAATTTTATATATGTATGTACAATACACACATACATATATGTATATCACCGCAAGCTAGAGTTGAGTTACGCACACAGGCACATAGACACTCAAATGCATACAAATGCATACACATAACTTTCATACCCTTCACACAAATAATAATAGAAATTTAACATCTCTACATGTCAAACCCTTTTAAGAATTCGGTATACTCTTCACTCAGAAGTGAAGAAGTGGCATCGTCGCGATTCGCTACATAGTGATTGGTTTTCCCCTTCCCACTCTTGCTTTGACCATCTTAAATTCATAATCATTTTGTTTTAATTTTAATAAGAACAAATTGTAAATTGATTACAGATATTACAATTAGTAACAGTAGTAATTTAAGTAAAAGAAAGCTGAAAATTATTCGGGAATAAGAAATTTTAAATATATTTATGTATAACGGGTAAAGCATCTTTATATCTAGGCATTTCTTTAAAAGGTTATACATATGTGACTTGAATTTGCGTAATTGTTTGAATAACATGACCCATTTTTGTCTATAGGGGCAAATAGAACAAACATGTAATACAAATTAATTGAACTATCCTGCAATTCCAAACCAAAATCGTTCACACAATTCAAAGTTGAGGTAGGCCTATACAAGTGATACTCGACAATTGTGATCATAACATCACAGACATACACATATTTAGATATGTACATATGTGTGTGTGTAGACTCACAATACATATATGCAAGCTAGCTATGCAAGAGTTACGCACACAGGCATACAATTGCATACACATGTAAGTAAAAACATTTTCATTAAGCACGCAATGTCCACAAACAACAAACTGCAAGTGTTGGTCCCTACCACGATTGAGTAACACTAGGTTATGCAAAGTGGTCTGTTAAGTTAACAGTGAAACGTCACAGGGGGTCTGACGCGCTTAAGTTTGTATGAAAATTAGTCAATTTTGGCACTGTTAATTATCTTAAAATTAGTAGACTAAATTAAGGCAATTCAAGTTGCAAATTATGAGTTCTATATAGATTCATGATTCTGACAATATAAGGGTTTTTGAAAATTTTGTATTCTAAGCCGTTTTCTAGGCAGTTATTGCTAAAGGTAATTCGATTAACCGCCAATATCTTCGTCTTATATAACGTAAACTTTATTTTAAATGACTTTTTATTACAAAAGTAACTAATTTTAACATATACTAATCGTTTCCCATCAATCCACATCATTACATCTATAATATTCATTCATAATATTAGAAATCTGTTGGCCAAAGATTGGGTGCGGCATTGTTAGCTTCTACCAAGATTTCTGATGACTGTTTCAGCCAGATTATCTGCTTCTTTATAATTCACTACTTATACTCTCAGTCCTTTTTGGGTTTTTTTAATTAATACATACAATTTATTTTGGTCTTTGGGATTTTTTTCTTGACATGGAAGCAGGTGTGAGCAGCAGCTTACCTGATTGACTTCGACATGTACTCTATTTGAATATTGAATTATATTGATATTTATAAACAATACTAATGGCAAAAATTAAAAAAATCATGCGTTTTGGTCATTTTTTCGGACGTAGTACCCACTTAGGAAGTGCTTTTGCTGCTGCCAAAAGGTCTCCCAGTTTCTTCCATTATCTAATAAGTTTTCGTATTTTAAGTAAATAAAAGTGAGGATTGATCATGATTATGGTTCTTACTATTCGAATTCGTTGCAAAATAACTTATTTTGGTTACTTATGAGCACTAGGTGGATCTCTGCATCAGTGCCCGCCAAGTACCCAATTGAATAACAGAGCACACTTAGGACCCTGTGACGTCACAGGGGGTCTGTTAGTTAACATCAAAAGTAACGGAACTGCTCTTTGCGTAACCTACTGAGTCTTTTAACAGTGGGTCCCTACAATTGCTACAGGCAGCAAAAGTTTCGCACACAGTCACATAACTGCTCATACATGTAGCAAGACGCAGTAAATGTGTGTGTGCATGCTCATCGCGAAAAAGTAATGCCTATGCACATCAGCGCTTTCATACCCTTCCCAAAAATCTTTACGAAAACACTAAAATTTTGCATGAGCATGGCAAAGCCGTTTAAGAGTTCGGCATACTCTTACTAAGAATGGCAGACGGGATCGTCGCGAATCGCCACTCGCGAACAAATTTCAATTTTTGTGGGCTGCTGGCTTGTGCTCGCATAGAGTGAGATAGAGAGAGAAAAAAGAGAGAGGGAGAGTAAAGTAAAATAGCGCATAGAAAATGCTCATATGAAAATATGACCATCCCAGTCGACCGCTGGCAACGCAATGAATTTGTCGTTTCATATTTTGACTGCCCGAACCTCAATAGACCAAGCCGAACAAATACGAAGTTGAGTGGTCCCTTGGCTCATATTCTGGTCGTGAAAAAAGTTTGTTCTAGTAGTCCAGTCTATGTGTTGTATGGTCAGTGGTGTAACGTTCAAAATTCACATATGTACATGTATGTATACATATATACATTGCATTGCCAAAAAACATAATAATAGATGGCGTTATATTAGTTGAAATTCGAAAATTTTTATATTATTAAATATCATTAAAAATAGACCCAACAAATAGACGTTCTTCGATTAACACGCATCACCTTAATTAACACATACACTTCATAACTATAAAAGAAATATATCAAAGCCATTCAAAGCTGCAATAGCCATAATTAATAAGTTCACTGCTAAAGCGCCATCTAGCAAGTTTAAATTCTTAGACAATGCTAGGCTCGTTTTGAATGTACATGTGTGCATACATACATACATATATAGGAAAACCGCAGATGTCACGTGCTTTTGTTATTTGGGCAAACTTTCTGTTCATTATTTGCTGTTGACTTAACGGAATAAAATATAATTGAAACAAAAACACTTTCAGAAATAATGCTATTAAATATTTGAAATTTTTGAAAAAAAAAAATACGCACTTATTCACAATTAGTTAAACTACCAACTGACTTTCAAAGGTATCAAATACAAAAGAATAAATAATAATAAAAATAAAAAAAAAAATATATATATATATAAAAAGAAAATAAGAATGGCTTGGGCGGGACTAGAACCTGCGACACCCACATTCGTTGCATCTGCCTAGCCATCTACACCACGGCTCACTTGAACGGCAGTGTAGCGAAAACGAATGAAATTCGCCATATACGAAAGAAACACTAAAGCAGTGGCTGAAAATACAAATACAATTCAAAAACAATTCTAACGCAATTCAAAAACAATTGTGATTTTTAGAATATACACGCATAGCAACATAGAAAACGGCCCAAGATTTTTTGTGTGTATGTGTGTGTGTGTGTGCACACGCATACGAAAATTGATTTGCATTGCTCAACGTTGCTTGCATTTCCATTGTTATTTTAATTGTTTTTAAATTTTTTAAATATATAATGGAATGTAATGAGAATTTCAGCATATGATCTACATATTCTATTTAACATTTTAGGTTTTTTTTAGAAATCATAACTCTTTTACAATTAGCTTTACATGCACAAATATGTACATACATATGTACATACATATGTACGATTGCAGCCACACGCTGATCTACGCTTGCACACATATGCATACTTACATACATACATACATACATATGTACACTTGCTCACATAACTCTGCGTACACCAAAGAAAATATTTGTTTTTTAAGTTTGACCATTAATAGAGCTCGATATAAACAAGATATTCAATTTTTTCTTTTTTTATTAGTTTCCTTAGTTATTAAACTTAATATTTAATATCACTTCATTTATGAAAACAAAAAACTAAAGCATGATATAACTATTTAAAAAAAAACCTTATCAAAATAAGACCTTCCAAAAGTCTGCGTACATACGTAGAATTCTGCGTACAATGAGGGAATTCGCGATTACAGTTAACTTTTTCAGCTGCGTCTTTTTGTTAATTATTTTCTCGGAAATTTGCAAGCACATTTTTTAAATTTTCTGCGCTTGTCGCATTATGGTGACCAAGGGAAAAGAGATCTGTATTAAAGAGCGTAAATTAATTTTAAAATTTCGTTTGGAGGGCAAATCCTGGCAAGAAATCGGACGATTGGTTGGCAGAACTCATTCCTCATGTCAGAGAGTGTACGACAACTACATTTCAACAGGCTCCATATGATAGAAGCCCCGATCTGGCCGTCATTCGTTGCTGATAGACAAGGCGAAAAAGCGAATTGTTCAGCTTGTGCCCCCAAATCCCAGAATTACTGCCCACCAAGGAAGTCTTGAAGTCGCCGATCGTTTCAACAAAACAATGCCCGATCAAACTGTTCGCCGCATTTGGAAGGGGCGGGGTATAATGGACGAATGGCCCATAGGAAGCCCCATATTTGAAAATAAACAAAAAATAAAGCGGATGAACTTAGCTAATGAGCAGATTACCAAGCCGACTAGCTTATAGAACAATGTCATATTTTGGGTTCAGAGCAAGTTTTGTATATTTGGAATTAAGGGGAAGAAAATAATTTGTAGAAAAAGAGGAGCAGAGAAGCTAGCCGGCTTGGAAATGTGTTCATTGGCATTTGTTCATACTCTTTATTTTTTTTTTTTGCTTATTTGCTTATTTTTGCTTTTTTTTTTTATATCTTCAGATTAAGATTATGATATTCACATCTATATGCCAAACAAAACTGCATGTCTCTAGTATTTGAAATGCATTTTATACACATTTAGGGGTGTGGGGGCGAATTGGGGACCGAAATCCAAAAAAAGACAAAAACCGAAATTGTATTAAATTAGTATCAATATATATGCAGAAGACTTGGAGACTCTAACTCTAAAGATGAATTAGCTTGAATTTTATAACTGGTCCCCGATAAATTTATTTATCGATAACTTTGCAAATATACAAGTTATCGAATTTCTGAAACAAACTCGTACTGCGCGTGCAATATACGGACCTAACACAAAAAGAATGAACTCTCTAGCTTTTGTATCTTCGGAAATCGACGCGTTCAAACATACGGACAGACGGACGGACAGACAGACGGACATCAAGAATATATATACTTTATGGGGTCTGCCACGCCTCCTTCTGCCTGTTACATACTTTTAACAAAACCATTATACCCTGATTTCCCATTTTTAATGGGTTCAGGGTATAAAAATGCTTCGTTTCGATTCTGCACGCGTAAGAAACTATACATGCAAAAACACGAGCACACGCACACGCTGATCTATGCCTGTACATTGCAGGCGTCTCTTTGTCTTACTGCCTCGCTTGCTGTGCTACCAGGGCTTTGCTGCGATAACTTATTTGATTAATAATTCTTAGTTCTAGACGGACAAACGTAGTTGAATTTTCAGATTATGATCATGACACTCATATATATAAGTTAAGGATACGTAGTAGGCTGGATTCTACTATCAGACATGAGAGGAGAATACAACGTACGGAGCTGTTTCTATTCAGTTTATATTCGGATGTGACATAGTTCAGACCTATTATTCCAAATCATACAAAGTTATATTAAATATATTATTCCATGGAATCCAAGTGTATTTGTCTACGCGGGAATATAACTCAGTGCACATAATCGCTACTCACGTAGTGTGTGTGCGCTTAACTTATATGCCAAACCAAACTGTATGTCTCTAGTATTTTAAAAACATTTTTTACACAGTTGGGGGTGTCGGGGTGAATTGGGGCCTGGAATCCAAAATCTCAAATCTGACTCGTCAACCTGATCAAGAATATATATACCTTATTGGGTCTGCCACGCCTCCTTCTGCCTATTACATACTTTTAACAAAACCATTATACTCTGATTTCCCAATTTCAATGGGCTCAGGGTATAAAAATTTAATTCCAACAAAAATGAATGAGTGATAATAATGAGACAACAGCAAAGGCATACAAATTTAAATGGCCACAAACACACGAGCGTAGTCAAGATAAAAGATGCGAAGCAAAAGGGACAGCCAAGGGAGACAGAGAGCAACAAATTTTGACAAGGAATTTGCATTCAGATATACATATGTATGTATATCAAGCTAACAACAAGCAGGGCAGGCAGGCAGTAGAGGGGGACATGAAGTCATATTTGGGAGAGTGAAGCAGCACTATCTGAAATTCAGACTCTGAATACTGTAAAGGCTCTGTTGATTCCTCTGTTGGTACTTTCGATTCTGTTTATGCCTTTGGCTGCCCCTTTTCGTTCGCTTGTCTGCGTCACACAGTGGGGTCTTTGCTAATTTTGCGTTGCAAAAATCATAACTTTTGAACCAAGTAAAAAATATAAAAATTTAAAAAGCATTCGACAGGGAATTCTTCAAGCTTTAAAATGATCTACAAACAGGGTGAGGCGATAAGAGGGTGCTTTGCAGTTATAGGTCAAACATGAGAAATGTGAGCTTTGTCAAAAATTACTGTTTTTTTCTATAAAAAAAATTTTTTTTGTTGCAAGAAATTTTCAAATGTTTAAATAAATAAATTAAAAGACCAAATTTTTTTTATTTATTTAGTTTATGTTTATTTTGTTTTCCTAAAAGTTGTCATCCGTAGAAGGCGGGGCAATATCTAATAGGCTTAAAGTTTCTGCACAATAATTATTAATTAAACAGGTACCTGTTTTCTTCCATTCCAAAAATATTTGCTTACAAAATGCAGCATTAGGTAGACAAAACAAATATATACTGCAAATTGTAACGACCACTTTACCCAAACCCTTTCCAAACCGTTTTGCCGCCGGCAATTCTACCTATTGCATGGCAGCGACACGCAACAACACCCTTTTTTGCGCATTTCGTGCGTTTTTTTGCCTGTTTTTTGGCATAGAAACCCGGAGGGGCGGGTAGGGGCAGGCAAAGTTTTATTAATATGAAAGAGGACATCTTCCTTAAAGTGTGTGTAAGTCGCTGCCTGGGACTCGGCGGGACTCAGAAGATGCAGTCCATCAAAGATGAAAAATAGTGTAAAATTAAGAGGTTCGCTAAATTTAACTTAGCTCTTTAATGACAAATCGTAACAATATAATTCTTTTTTTTATATTATTATAAATTAATTAATCTTTAAATCGCAACCAACATGTATTTGTGCTGTATTTGTCTTGCAACTCGATTCACAAGTTGAGCATTTTTCACAAAAATGCGGTGTTGTGCAAAACTTTGCAAGTTTACCCAACTTTGAAGGGGCATAACTACCCTTTAAATTGGTCGAATTCCAAAAATCTTTTGGATACTGTGCCTTTGGACGATTTCCAATCATATGAGATCAACTTTTTGAAAATCGCTTTTCATCACTTTTCTGATTTTTGCCACGCGACGCCGGCAGAGGCCCACTGTGCGTCGCTGCCATTGCAATTAAATGAACGCACAAAAGTATGCAATGTAAATGGCAAATGCTGTAAACAAAATGGCACACAGCGAGACGAGGGAAATAGATATATTTAGAGACCGGCATAGAAGGCGAGAGAGAGAGAGAGACAGAGAGATTCAGGGAGAGGACCTGTTCAGTGGCCAAGTTGAAGGTATTGCAGTCATGTGGCACGAGTCAAAGCTGCATATAAAAACTGTGCTGCCACGTAAGAATACACCTGTGTGTGTGGTCTTAAATTTCTTGTATGTTGTGTCTGTGCCAATTGCCAGCTGCAATCGCATTTGAAAGTGATAATTTCCTAGCATATATGTATACAAAGCACTTGTGTGTGTGTGTGTGAATGTGTGCACCCACATTTACTTTGCTAACTCGCCCGAGTTTGGCTAACGTGCACAAAAACACAGAGCATTCACGCACAGATAGAAGCATTGCACGATTTAAAACAAACACACGCTTACACCCGACATACACATGTTACCCGATACTATTTATTCATTAACTGTCGGCTGATGTAAACGGTTAAATGCAACTTAAGCATCAAATGTGGATGCAGGTTAAGGGTCACTTTTGAATGAACCCAGAGAGGACAATAGAACTATTGCATTCCATAAGTGAATGTATGCATAATCTCGCCACACGCTCGTCTATGACCGTGTGTCTGTGGGCTTATGAGGTGACGTGTCTAGTGACGCAAATTTCAATAGTAGTCTCCTGTTGACTGCCACAAGCCGCAAACCAGTTGCATGTCTCTCTAGATGCAATGGGAGCAACGCGGCCAGAACTACATATTTGTATGTAACTACATAGCTTATTAGTCAAGCAATTCTATATTATATATATGGATGGATATTTTAACAACTATATAGACTTATATACTTCTGGTATAAAAAGCTCAATAGTCTTCCAATTTTAAATATATCGTGTGCCTCAGTTTGAAGTCTAGCTAATGTTTGTTATTGTTGAAAATATTTAAAGAATATCCTTATATGTATAACTAAATAAATATGTGTATATATGATATACACTTGTACACTCTTGTCAAATTTTGTTTATCGTTCACTGTATTACATATTATATCGGATATCATAGACTAATGATGGAATTTCTCTGCTTTTCAATAGTGAACGATTATTAGTCATTTAGTTATACCACTGCACACTGGGCAAAATTGCCAAATAAGTGGCATAAAGTCAAAAATTTTATGGAACCAAAAATGAATTCTGTTTTATTATATTCAAAGTAGAAACCCTATATATGAAGAATCAAACAATGTTTTTGCTAAAAATGCAATACTTTCATTATAATGAAGTTTTAAAGTCAGCTGATTAGTCAGCTGATTTTGGCGTCAAAATTGGTGGGAAATTTTTATTCAGTTTGACTGCTTGGCAAATGTACAAATCGCAAAAATAAAATATTGTGAAAAATAGATTTTGAAGGCCTGGGTATGTAGAATGAATAAAAAAAAACATTTTGTGTTCATTTTTCTTTTATGTTATATATGTTTACTGTTTTGTATTCTCCATAATGATAGAAAACCCATCCAAAGTGTTCATCTTGTGTGGAGTAAAACTTTACCTTCTGCGTGTTTGTGCGTTATATACTATATATCAAAATAAAGTAGAAAGTGTGTACTAAAAGTTAGTAATAACCCCGTTTGCGGCTTTTTGCGGCTCTTGCGGTACTTTGCATTTGCAGCTCAGCTTTTTTACATATTTTTGGAGTCGTGGTAAAATGACTTAAAACTTTGTTTTTATATTTAGAGTGGTATATTTATAAAATATACCAAGTTTCAGCTCGATATGTGCAATATTAGACTTTATGCCACTTTTTAGGCAATTTTGCCCAGTGTGCACTGTCCACTACAAGAATCTTTTCTACTCTTTAAACCCTGAGCCCATTGAAAATGGGAAATCAGGGTATAATGGTTTTGTTTTATATTTTAATTGATGCTGTAATTCAGCATAAATTTTAGGGGCGAAAAAAATGAACTGAAGCTGAAATGCTGACATGAATACGTTAAGCGATGTATTTAGTGCTGCATTAGTGGCTTGTTAATTTGTTGTTTAATGACACTCAAAGGGCTACACATTCACCCACATATGCGTGTGTGTGTGCCACTGGAGTGCTAGAGTCAGTGAGTCGTTAAGCAGACAAAGCGCGAGGCCTATTACGGCGCCTGAAGTACGGCAGTCGGGGGCACACGTTGTTAATGAGCCCCGCGAGAGGCCAGCAGCTTGTTAATCCCAGTTAGGAAATGCATTTGTCTTGTCACCTCTGAGCCGCTGGGACAGTTAGCATTTGATTCAAGGGGCTTCGCTTAATTCTTGCGTTTTAATTGCCCCCACGCGATCCTCAGAATAAAGCGGATGCAGTTTTTCGTCTTCTTTTTATGTTGCCGCTCATACATCAAGGCACGTCAAAGACTGGCCGACAATTGTGGTAAATGGTAGGCAGAGTCACTTCATAACCGCTCTTTTCCTAAATCGCATAGATCTTAAATGACAAGACAAAGTTGTGTCATATGCGTGTGCCAGCAGAAGCCGGGTTTGACGTCAGGGTCGGATATATATATATATGTCGCATTATAATCGAATTTTGACCACAATACATGTCTGTCACATTCACTGATGTCATTTCAGCTTTTTTCCAGCAAGATCTGGCTGTTTTGGAAATGCAATCGCGGGAAAAATTTGAAAACAGCGGGCAGCGGGAATTCTAGCTTTTTTAGCAAATTGAAATATTTTTTTTTAATTCTACTTTTTCTCAATTTTGTGAATTTTTTCTATCGCATTTGTTGATTAAAATCTTATAAATGTAAGTTTATTTCACTTAAAAAATTGCCTATGCAAATTTGTGCGTCTTCCATCACTAAAATTGTGAAATTCGTAGCGATGCCGAAAGTAATTTACAAACAAAATGACAGAGATATATGGCTGCAGAGAAAAGAGTTTAAGGAGTGGCTGAGGAAGGACCCCACAGACTTAACACGGGCGTATTGTAGCTACTGTAAGTGCAGCATAATTGCAAAATTATGTGATTTGCGTGCACACGGTGCTACAAAAAAGCACATAGGTTCGATGAGCGGCTTTGTGAAAAAAAAAAAAAAAAAAAAAAAAACAAAATACAATTTAGTCAAAAGGCAGCAAAAACAACTGAGCAGGAGGCAGCGCTTTGCCTATTCGTTGCACAGCATAGCGCAATCGCTCCTGTTAATTTAAGTGAACTTTGCCAACAAAAGTTCGATGACAGTAGCACCGCGATAACAAAGATATAGATAGCATAGTATTATTGGATAATACATTCATTCTTGAATAAAAAAAAAACAGTATATAAAAAATCAGCTTTTTTCCGCTTTTTTCCCGGGGATTTAGCTTTTTTTAGCTGTTTTCTTGAGTCGATTTAGCTGTTTTGGCGTTCCAAAAAATGACATCACTGGTCACATTATGAGCATAGTTTGCCCACTGTGCTTGCAAAACCAAACTGCGTAATGAGTTTGGTATATTGTAAAACCGTTCTTAGAATTTGACTACAGAGTAGAATATGTCTGGCGCCAAAATACCGTACGAGTGAGGCAACGGCGTTGTTGCGCTGCCGCTGAGTGCAGTCCGGCCTGCTATTTAAGAGAAGCGTAGATCAATGCGTGTTCAAGCATGAACATGGCACATAATTTAATATATTAAAAATAGGCAATAGTCGATAATTATGAGTTGAATTCCGTAAATGTGGAGTGTTTTCATTTCGACTCTCTAACAATGCGTGATCGAGAAGCAATGCAAAGTCAGTCGCATTCAGACAATTACACGCGCCGGTCGGAATTCACTTCGCTCTAAATAAGTTTGTGTGTGACAACATAATGGAAGAAACTCAGAAAAGTAACGACGCTACGACATCAGAAGTGGGATCTGCTTTGTCTACAAATACTACTGAGGCATACTTGGCAGCTCTACAAGAGCGAAGAATAATCTCTTAGATATCATTAAAAATTTGCAGACACCAAGGGCTTCGACAACCGAAAAGGAGAAACATATAACTCTGCCGAAATTTAACCCTGAGGGAGCTGGTGCAGACGCCTCAGCTTGGTGTACAACAGTGGATCTCATCTTTGCTGACCAAATGCCCGAAGGTAGCAGTCTGATGATAACTCTTAGTAAGGCGCTAGAGGGAAGTGCATCACAATGGCTGTCCCAGATATGCTTCGCTGGAATCACATGGTCCCAATTTAAAGATCTCTTCATTCAACGCTTTGTTGGCATCGAAACGTCTGCTGCCATACTGACAAAAATTCTAAACGGGCGACCAAGGCCTGGAGAAAACTACACCGAGTATGGCAGCCGAATTGTCACTTTGCTAATGGCAAAATTTAAATCGGTCGACCTGGAGGAAATTGCGGTTTCACTTGCTCTGGCCCACATGGCACAAATTGACGACAAATTGGCGCGCTGGGCTTTTACAAACAATATTAAAACCCGAAATTAAATGCAGCAGCAGTTACAAGCCCACACTTTTAAGAAGCGGCATCTAGATGACAACGCACCCACAACAGGCACACAATACAAAAAGGCGAAGTATCTCTCTGAAGTGAAATGCAATTATTGTGGAAAGTCTGGACATAAATATGCCGAATGTCATACTCAGCAGAGGACACTAAGTGAAGAAAAAGGCCACTATGGAAGTTCAACGCATGGATCAAAAGACCGATCGACAGTGAAGTGTTTCAAATGCGACCAGCTTGGGCACATCGCATCCGCTTGTCCAAAAAGACGATCCCGAGGAAACGACCGAATAGCCGATAAACGTGTAAGCATTTGTATGGTAGCTCTCCGACAGAAACAATAAGTAGTTCAACCGGTGAGTCTGTTCCATTTTGTTTTGACTTTGAAGCTGAATGTTCCTTGATTAAGGAAAGCGTCGCCGATAAATTTAGTGGTAAAAGAATTAATAACATCGTTAAGCTGAATGGCATAAGTAATGAATCTAAATACGGTACTCAACAAATTATTATGAAATATAAATATTGATCAATATTATTTTGAAGTTTTGTTACAAGCTATTATGAAGACATACTAATTAGTTGTGGAATTTGTAGTCAGAGTTTTGGCGTTACCATCTACGCTGACAAATTTCAAAATTACAAAGCCAGATTCAACTCGTAAGGGTACATAGATGTTGGTCGTATACATTTCGAAATAGAGTATAGAGAAAGTGAGCGAATAACACAAGTAATAAGTTATCAGTTTCCCCACTCGAATAATAACAGATCAAGAATGTAGTTTCACAAGTAAAAGTATTCACGTATTTTGCTCCTTTCAAAAAAAATTAATCTGCATTTAATTGCTACTACTGAGTACCATGAAAGGTATGTTGACTGCTGTCGAAACTAGTCAGAGATCAAGGTAGGATGCGTTGGCTGAAGAGCAGCTAGCTATGAATTGCACAGTTAATCGTATGACTAAGTTTAGCCGCTTTTATAGTAGTTGAACGTGCGAGCATTATTGAAAGATTTTGAAAAAAAAACAAGTAAGAAAACTCTAGTCGAGAGTGCTCGACTAGATAATACCCTGAACCCAATGTTTATAAAATAAAATAATAATCTGTACTGTGATGGCAATCGCAAGTAACAGACTAATCGTTTTACAGAACACAATTGAAGTTTCAGTGTTGGATACTGTCTAAAATCTGTTAAACATGTTCCTTTAGTTATTGCACCCACATAAATGAATGATAATCAATCAGACAATTACTGATAAGTGATTGTATGTTTAGATTTTCGCTGTGTGTAATTATTATACGCCTATTTATCACCATAGCTTGAGAATACAGATATTTTTAAAATCATTACTCAATAGTGATGATACTTTAACTTATGGATAAATCAGAAAGTATAGATAAGAATGTATGCATGTTACGTTCAAAATGTACATATGTACATGTATATATGCATACATATGTGGGTATGCATTGCCAAAAAATAATAATAGATGGCGCTTATATTAGTTGAAATTCGAAAAATTTTATATTATTAAATATCATTAAAAATTGACCCAACAAATAGAAGTTCCTCGATTAACACGCATCACCTTGAATAGGACAGACACTTCATAATTGTAAAAGAAATTTATCAATGCCACTCGAAACTGTAATAGCCATAATAAATAAGTTCACTGCTAAAGCGCCATCTAGCAAGCTTAAATTCTTAGACCATGCTAGGCTAGTTTTGAATGTACATGTGTTGCATACATACATACATATATAGGAAAACCGCAAATGTCACGTGCTTTTGTTATTTGGGCAAACTTTCTGTTCATTATTTTCTGTTGACTTAACGGAATAAAATATAATTGAAACAAAAACACTTTCAGAAATGATGCTATTAAATATTTGAAATTTTTGAAAAAAACGCGCTTATTCACAATTAGTTAAACTAGCAACTGACTTTCAAAGGTATCAAATACAAAAGAATAAAAAAGAATAAATAATAATAAAAAAATATATATGTATATATAAAAAAAGAAATTAAGAATGGCTCAGGCGGGACTAGAACCTGCGACACCTACATTCGTTGCATCTGCCTAGCCATCTACACCACGGCTCACTTAAACGGCAGAATAGCTAAAACGAATGAAATTCGCTATATACGAAAAAAAAAAACTAAAGCAGTGGCTGAAAATACAAATACAATTCAAAGACAATTCTAACGCAATTCAAAAACAATTGTGATTCTTAGAATATACACGCATAGCAACATAGAAAACGGCCCAAGATTTTTTTTGTGTATGTATATGTACATATGTGCACACGCATACGAAAATTTATTTGCATTGCTCAACGTTGCTTGCATTTCCATTGTTATTTTAATTGTTTTAAAATTTTAAAAATATATAATGGAATGTAATGAGAGTTTCAGCATATGATCTACATATTCTATTTAACATTTTAGGTTTTTTTTAGAAATCATAACTCTTTTACAATTAGCTTTACATGCACAAATATGTACATATGTATGTATGTACGATTGCAGCCACACGCTGATCTACGCTTGCACACATATACATACATAAATACTTATGTGTGTATGTATGTACATACATATGTGCGCCCGCAATGCGTCATGCTGTGTCGCTGCCTTGCTTGCTGCGCCACATGGGTTTTGATGAGAAAACTTTATAGACTAATAATTCTGTTTCTAGATGGACAATCATATTGATATGTTCAGATTAAGTTAATGATATTCATATCTATATGCCAAACCAAACTGTATGTCTCTAGTATTTGAAATGCATTTTTTACACATTTGGGGGTGTGGGGGCGAATTGGGGACCGGAATCCAAAATCTGACAAAAACCGAAATTGTATTAAATTAGTATCTATATATATGCAGAAGACTTGGAGACTCTAACTCTAAAGATGAATTAGCTAGAATTTTATAACTGGTTCCCGATAAATTCATTTATCGATAACTTTGCAAATATACAAGTTATCGAATTTCTGAAACAAACTCGTACTGCGCGCGCAATATACGGACCTAACACAAAAAGAATGAACTCTCTAGCTTTTGTATATTCGGAAATCGACGCGTTCAAACATACGGACAGACGGACAGACGGACAGACAGACAGACGGACATGGCTATATCAACTTTTCTCGTCAACCTGATCAAGAATATATATACTTTATGGGGTCTGCCACGCCTCCTTCTGCCTGTTACATACTTTCAACAAAACCATTATACCCTGATTTCCCATTTTCAATGGGTTCAGGGTATAAATAGAGACAGTATGCCAACAAATATGAAAACGCTCCGAGGGAGTTAATGAGACAAAAGACCGCACCATAAAAGAGGTGTTATGGCGGGGGTCAATACAAGAGAAGACTGCACCATAACGAGAGTGTTATGGCGGGAGTCAAGACAAGCGACCGCACCATAACAGAGGTGTTATGGCGGGGGGTCAAGACAAGAGACTGCACCATAACGAGAGTGTTATGGCGATCGCACCATAACAAGAGGGAGGTGTTATGGCGGGGATCGATATGACACTGTTTTAAAGAAAATATGCGATCTGAAGTAATGCAAGTCGTATGAGAGTTTGATATTTACTAAAATCTTTAACATTAGATCGAAGATATAAGTATTCCCATGCACGTCTAAGCAAGCAATTACGCAATACCAAATAATCAGATACTCGATTAGTTAAGTTAAGAGAAAGTATAGAGACAGCACAATGGAAGATGCGTCTCACAGTGGGGCCTTTGCTCATTTTGCATTGCAAAATCATAACTTTTGATCCAAGTAAAATATTTCAAAAATTTAAAAAGCATTCGACAGGCAATTCTTCAAGCTTTAAAATGAATATACATACAGGGTGATGCGATAACAAGGTGCTTCACAGTTATAGGTCAAACATGAGAAATGTGAACTTCGGCAAAAATGACTTGTGAAAAAAAGAAAAATTTTTTGTTTCAATAAATTATTTGAATTATTTTCAGAGAGTATGTTTAATTAAATAAATTTAAAAAATTAAAAAAAAATTTTGGTAATTTTTTTATTTTTGTTATTTAGTTTTCCTTAAAGTTGTCATCCGTAGAAGGCGTAGCAATATCTAATAAGCTTAAAGTTTCTGAACAATAATTATTAATTAATGAGGAATCTGTTTTCTTCCACTCCACTATGGGTAAAAAGCCCGATTTTTTGGCATAAATTGTCCCTGAAGAGATAGAAGCTTGAAATTTTGCACACATATTAGTATGAGTTTTTTAGAATTTCGAATTTTTTTTTTCCAAAATCGAACCACGCCCACATCCCCTCCCCCTTCATTCACTTACTTTTTTCTACGTTTTTTGGGCATAACTTCTACACCGTTTTAGCTAAAGACTTAAATTCCGCCCCCAATTTGAAAAAAACGCATTTCAAATACTAGAGACTTGTAATTTGACACATAGGTACATTTAGTTACTCTTAATCTACTCTGAAAATTTCATGAAGATCTTCCTTCTAGAAATGAAGTTATCAGCGTCCAAAGTTCAGCCCAAAGTATAGTCCAACCCACCCCTAAGCCACGGCTGCAGCAGCCCGGTTAGCAGAGCGCGTGGTCATACGTTCGTAAAGAAGAAGAGTATTTTTTTGGTCAATTAATTTAAGTTGATCTTTAGATATGTTGTCTTTGCTTATTTTGTTTGACCATATAATCTTTTATTGCCCTATATTGTCGCTTGTTGCTGTTCCACAATCCAAGCAGCACGGAATTGCTGAACTCATGTGCAACTGCAACATGTCGATTATTTTGTAAAGGGGCAAAAATGGGCAAGATGTCTTTTTAATATTGGATTTAGCAAACATTAGTACACAATTTGTCATTTCAACATTTCAAATGCATTCGACAGGTCACAAGTTATGTCTAACGAAACGCACATGTAAATATTAGTTTTGATCTAAAAATACACACAGCAACACATTGCAAAATTGAACAATAAATCTCAGAACTACAAAATAAATTGCAAAGATCTTATTCAACATACCTTCTTGAACTTTTTCCATAACAAAACTTTTTCACTACTTCAAACTGAAAAGATTTATTCACTTTGAAAGTTGAGAATGATTTCCCGCGCTTTTTTCGATTTTACATGCAAGCCTGCATCAGTTGACTTTGACGAAGCTCAAAACATAAACAGCAGTCTTGAAAATTTTATAAAAATTATTTTTACATCTACTGGGGTATTATAAATGAGAAAAGCAAAACAGTTGGCGGATACTGAAAAAAAAAAAAATTGGATTTATGCCAAAAAATCGGGCTTTTTACCCATAGTGCACTCTAAAAAATATTTGTTTACAAAATGCAGCATTAAGTAGACAAAACAAATAAATAATGCAAATTGCAACGACCAATTTACAAAAAACCCAAACCCATCCCAAACCGTTTTGCCGCCGACCATTCTACCTACAGCATGCAGCGATACGCAACAACGACCTTTTTTGCGTATTTCGTGCGTTTTTTGCCTGTTTTTATACCCTGAACCCATTGAAAATGGGAAATCAGGGTATAATGGTTTTGTTAAAAGTATGTAACAGGCAGAAGGAGGCGTGTCAGACCCCATAAAGTATATATATTCTTGATCAGGGTGACGAGAAAAGTTGATCTAGCCCTGTCCGTCTGTCCGTTTGTCCGTCTGTCCGTCCGTCCGTCTGTCCGTCTGTCCGTCTGTCCGTCTGTCCGTCCGTCCGTCTGTCCGTCTGCCTGTCCGTCCGTCCGTCCGTCCGTCCGTCCGTATGAACGTCGAGATTTCGGAAACTACAAAAGCTAGAGAGCTGAAATTTCACATGAACATGCGTATGTTAGCTACGCAGTACGAGTTTATTTTTTCGATAACTCATCCCATTTCCAAATTATCGATAAAAATTATTTTCCATTTTTTAGGTTTTTTGGGCATAACTTCTACACTGTTTCAGCTAAAGACTTCAAATTTGTTTATTTAGATAGATATTATGGATACGCAGATTATGTACAGATTTTGGATGCCACGCCCCCTTCGCCCCCAATTTAAAAAAACGCATTTCAAATACTAGAGATTTGCAATTTGGCATATAGATAGATTTAGATACTCTTAATCTACTTTGAAAATTTCATAAGATAGTCCATCTAGAAATGGAGTTATGAGCGTCCAAAATTCAGCCCAACCCGCCTCCAAGCCACGACAGCAACTGCGCGGTTAGCAAAGCGCGCGCTCAAAAGTGCGTAAAGAAGAAGAGTATCACTTTTTTGCAGGGTTCAGGGGATCTCGTAGTCGAGCCATCTCGACTAGAGCCTTCTTACTTGTTTTTTCTAGTTTTTTGACATAGAAACCCGGAGGGGCGGGTAGAGGCAGGCAAAGTTTTATTAATATGAAAGAGGACATCTTCCTTAAAGTGTGTGTAAGTCGCTACCTGGGACTCGGCGGGACTCAGAAGATGCAGTCCATTAAAGATGAAAAATAGTGTAAAATTAAGAGGTTCGCTAAATTTAACTTAGCTCTTTAATGACAAATCGTAACAATATAATTCTTTTTTTATATTATTATAAATTAATTAATCTTTAAATCGCAACCAACATGTATTTGTGCTGTATTTGTCTTGCAACTCGATTCACAAGTTGAGCATTTTTCACAAAAATGCGGTGTTGTGCAAAACTTTGCAAGTTTACCCAACTTTGAAGGGGCATAACTACCTTAAAAATTGGTCGAATTTCAAAAATCTTTTGGATACTGTCCCTTTGGACAATTTCCAATCATATGAGATCAACTTTTTGAAAATGCATTCATTCATTACCATGGTGTAAGGCACGAGGCGCTAGGTGCGAGGCAGTTGGCACTTGGCGTGTTGGCGCGTTCGTTTCGTTGGTTGATTTAACGGCATGATTTGGCGCAAAAATTTAAGGCGCTTTTGTGGTCATTGACCAGTGGTCCATGGCCGCTAGAAATCTCGTCGCTTTTTGGCTCTGTCACTAATTACGAGTAAACATATTTCTCTCCACTTAGGGCCTCGTCCAAAGCAATCCCAATCCCAATGGCAATGGCAATGGCAGCGGTGCCTTGACAACAACAGTTGCCTCTCAGCCGCCCAAGGTGTTCCACAACACGCGCTGCACGCGACATCACAAGCCCCATCATTCCCACTCCAATGGCAACGGACATGGGGTGTCCACAGGCGCAGATGGAGTGGATCAGCGGGAGCGAGATCAGCAGCTACACCAGGCCCAACAACAGTCTGTGCTGTCCACCGACTCGGACATACGCTTCACGCGCCGCAAGCTGGGCGATAGCCAGAAGTGCGGATGCGCTGTGATAGCCGGCTTCCTCATCGCTCTGCTGGTGGCCGGCGTCTTTGTTTACGTGGGCTGTAAGTAGCCACTTTTCTGATTTTTGCCACGCGACGCCGGCAGAGGCCCCACTGTGCGTCTATTGTAAAATAAGTAAACTGAAGACCGCACCGTAGCAGAAGAGAAGTGTTATGGCGGGGGTCGCATGTGTAAAAGGAACTACACATATGGAAAGTTAAGTTATGTGTTAAAGGAACCTCACATATGAAAAGTTAAGTTATGTGTTAAAGGAACTACACATATGAAAAGATTGACTATGTGTTAAAGGAACTACACATATGATCAGTTTAATTATGTGTAAAAGGAATTACACATGAGATGAGTTAAATTGTGTGAAGGGAACTACACAATTGATGAGTTAAATTAAGTTAAAGCTACACATGAGATGAGTTAAATTGTGTTAAGGGAACTACACAAATTTGTTTAGTTTGAAAATAGAAAACAGAATCTGATTTAAGAGTATCCAATAAAAATGCATTGAACATATCCAGAAAGTCTTCTGAAGTATTGTCACATTATGTGATTGAGTTAAAACAACACACGAGGGCGTGTGCTTTGTCAGAAAGGCCGTGTCGCATTATAATCGATAATCGACCGCTGTACGTATCTGTCACATTATGAGCATAGTTTTCCCACTGTGCTTGCAAGACGCAACTGCGTAACGAGTAATTGATCCGACAAAAAAAAAAAAAAAAAAAAAAAACGAGAATCATAAGAATAATTCCCGAATTATAAAGTGTTAAAATTTTCCCGATCCGCCCACTAGGGGCGTGGCAAATCGGATAGGCAAGTTATCATACTAGATGATGAGCTAGAGAGTTGCAATTTGGAATGTATACTCGGGGTGACAACCCAAGTTCAAAAAGCTATGGCGGATATATCTACGCCCATTGGGGGCGTGGCAAATCGGGAAAAACGTTTCTTTCTAGAACGCTGAAGTTTTGCATGTGAGTTAATGTTATGATTCTAAGAATTGTTATATGTCTACGCCCATTGGGGGCGTTGCAAATCGGACCTCAATATATAGTGATTTTCAAATTTTGCTATATTTTGAACACAATTGACACTAGATACTTGAAATTTTGCATGTATACTCGGGTTGACAACCCAAGATCAATAAGCTATGGTGGATATATCTACGCCCACAGGGGGCGTGGCAAACCGCAAATGCTTATATCTCCTACAGTTTTAGAGCTAGAAGCTTGAAAATTGGATGGTTCAGTTACTAATGTCCTCCTCTATCAATGACCCAAAAATAATTTTTCAGCCTCTTTGGAGGCGTGGCATAACGAAAAATACCCTGTAATGTAAGCAACCAAATTTTGCAGTCATGTTAGCACCGGCTCTTTCTAAGAACTGCCAAAAATTTTTGCGTCTACGCCCACTGGGGGCGTGGCAATTCGGCAAAGAAGTTTGTTATGGCCAACTGCATAATTCATGCATATAATAGCTTAGTAGTAATTGCTAAGATGACAGAAAGCATTGTAACATTAATATAAAAATATTAATGAATTTAAAAAATAAAATTTATAAGTTTTTGATTAATAAATAAAAAGTTTCCAGCGGGATTCGAACCCAGGTCTTTTGAAAGTAACATGTAATCGTTAGCTAAACCTAAATAAATTCACAGCTGATCAGCAGCTTGTGACAAAACAAAACAATACAATCAATCGCAATTCTTGCTTTATGTATACACACTTGGATGTGTGTACACATACAAACATCTGTGTACACATACATACATACATACATACATATATGCATGCATAGAAAAACTGCTTGCCACACAGCGTGGCAAATCGGAAAGCATAAAGCAGTTTTAGTTTTTGCTTAAATGCACAATTCATATGAGTATGTTTATAAATTATTATCAATTGGCAGCAAGCATTTTATAATAAATATACAAAAAAAAAAAATAAAATTTTTCTTAATTAATTTAATTTCTTATTTATTTCATATGTGTAGGTTTCATTATTATGTATGATGTATGTGTGTAAATAAGCACTACAAGAAATATGTTAATAACAATAAATATAGATAATAATTACTTCACTAATACTTACGAAGTTGAAAACATAAGAACATTATATGAAAAGAAAGAAAACCATATCAAAATTTTCACAAAACAAATAACTTTTGAAAACATTCTAGAAAAAATTTAAAATCAAATGGGCAAACATAGAGAATTTAAAAACACACAAAAACATAAATTATACGTTTAATACATTAATCATTATTGTCATAATAAAATAATTATAATAATTCAGGAGAATTTTTATCTAAATGGGGGAGAAGTTATGTACATATAAGCACTAACCATGCAACATATGTCTATATTGGACAACTATGGACTATGGACTGGACAATAGAGCTGTAAAACTATCGATGGCACTATCGATCTATCGAATATTTATAGTTTTGTGTCGCTATCGATGGTTTTTGTGTACTATCGATAGTGGTAATATCACTTCACATCACTTGTTTTGGCGAAATTTTGCAGATCGACAGCAAATTCAGGTAAGAAATACAATTATATTTAATAGGCAATAAAGTTTGAGTCAGAGCGAATGTTCAGCAAAGCAGGACAAATTATAACGAGCCGACGAGCTGCCTAATAACCTAAGCATGTGGATATGCTTCTTTTTCTTCATCACATTTCTTGGATCTTGGCAGAAGACTAAAGGACCAACCTTTAATTTTAATTTAATTCAAACTTGTTATGTTTTCTAATAGACCATGAAGGATCTCAGTATGTTAAACAAATGAAATGTTTATTAAAATCTTTATTTTTATTGTTAAATATTCATTAATTTAGTTGGCTTTTGAAGTCGAAAATTTTTCGATAGTACTATCGATTATTATTGAATATTTCTTGAAAACCCATCGAAACTATTGAATGTTGCAACCATCGATAGTTTTACAGCTCTACTGGACAACTGGAACAAATTAATATGCACACTTATTTTTATACCCTGAACCCATTGAAAATGGGAAATCAGGGTATAATGGTTTTGTTAAAAGTATGTAACAGGCAGAAGGAAGCGTGGTAGACCCCACAAAGTATATATATTCTTGATCAGGGTGACGAGAAAAGTTAATCTAGCCCTGTCCGTCTGTCCGTCCGTCCGTCTGTCTGTCTGTCCGTCTGTCCGTCCGTCCGTCTGTCCGTCCGTATGAACGTCGAGATTTCGGAAACTACAAAAGCTATAGAGCTGAAATTTCACATGAACACTCGTATGTTAGTTACGCAGTACGAGTTTATTTTGTTTTTTCGATAAGTCATCCCATTTCCAAATTATCGATAAAAAATCGAAAATTCGTTTACATTTTTTAGGTTTTTTAAGCATAACTTCTACACTGTTTCAGCTAGAATCTTCAAATTTGTTTATTTAGATAGATATTATGGATACGCAGATTATGTAATTTACAGAATTTGGATGCCACGCCCCCTTCGCCCCCAATTTGAAAAAAACGCATTTCAAATACTAGAGACTTGCAATTTGGCACATAGATGCATTTTAATACTCCTAATCTATTCTAAAAATTTCATGATCGATCGTTCATCTAGAAATGGAGTTATGAGCGTCCAAAATTCAGCCCAACCCGCCTCCAAGCCACGACAGCAACTGCGCGGTTAGCAGAGCGCGCGCTCATAAGTGCGTAAAGAAGAAGAGTATCACTTTTTTGCTGGGTTCAGGGGATCTCGTAGTCGAGCCGTCTCGACTAGAGCCTTCTTACTTGTTACTTTTAGGGTATGGAGAAAAAAATTGCCGATGGCAAAATCATTCCGCTTCGAGCGCTCGACGGTGACGGTCGATATTCCAAAAAGGACTGACGTGTGCCGCTCTTTCCCTTGCTCTTTCTGCCCTATGCTTTTTATTCTCTGCTCTCTTCTTACAAAAATGATATGTATGCTGGCACAAACAGCAAGCAGCTCACAAAAATTTAAATTTTCTTCTCGACGCGATCCCATTGGTTCCCTTCTGAGCGAAGAGTATACCGAATTCTTAAACGGCTTTGCCATGCTCATGCAAAATTTTAGCGTTTTCATGATTATTTGTGGAAAGGGTATGTTCATTAAATAAATAAAATGCACCTATGGGAACAGAGTATTTCACAGTTAGTTGCGCCTAACTGCAACGTTCTTACTTGTTTCCTATTTTATTTCATTCGTGAATGTCTGGCAAAAACCGGACTGGAAAAAATCCTGGAAAATGAAAACATTAACAAGGCACAGACACGCGACCTCTGCCCTCCTACCCAAATCCACACCGAGCAGGAGGAGACATAAAAAATGTATACATATATATACATATATATGTACATATATAGCCATGTCGTTTTAGCTGCCGCATTGGCGCCCAGCAAATTGTAAGCTATGAATGAATCGAAATGAAGATTTAGTCAAATGTATGGAGCAGAGTACTTACAACCCCACCTCGGTGCCGCCCCGGCCTTCTCTATATGCGACTGTGGGTCGTTGGCAAACGCTCGATAGTGATGGTAATGAAGATAATAATGACGCTACCAACGAATCTTATTGTGAATGAAATTGAATTCAATTGTGGAAAATCGGATGCGAAGTCAGCGTCGACTGCGGCAGAGGTAAGGTCAAAAGCCAAAGTCTAAGGCAGAGGCAGAGGTACATTCAGAGGCAGCATTGCTAGCGAAGCGCAATAATTGCGCAACTCAACGTCAATTGGTCTGATTGCTGTGCCACCCCGCCAACTTTGGCAAAAATGCCGCCAAAACACAGACAGACAACATAGTAAATGTTATGAGACTTTCAGGCAAAAGGCATTTTAACATAAATAAATATGTACAGTGGCTCACAGCTTATTTCGTGCAGCGGTATAGTAAAACTTTAAAGACGTATTACCGCTAAACCAGTAAAGATATCCAAAAAATTTAAATGAGGTCTTATTTATTAGTCATTCATTATATAGTAGAGCACTTCATTATTTTTCTATTCTAAGAAATAACATTTAAAACTAAAGAAAACTGAAAAAAACTGGCTTTTTCTATGTCACAGCTTATTTCGTGCACTGCACTTAACACTCCAAATTATCAAAAAATTCTTATGTTATTATTTTGTTTAATAACCTCTTACAAACGTGATTCCATCGAGTTTACCAATTTTTGGGTGACTTCGCTGGCGATTTTTGGCCATTATTCCATAAAGGCCATTTTCAGGTAATTTTTATTAGATTTTGACCTTTTCCGGATGGCCATGTCCAATATTGCCCACAAATTTTCAATAACGTTTATGTCGGGGTCCTGGGCTTGAGGATTGACCACATGGGGACAGTTCCAGATCAACCAGGACTGGGCAATCCCGATTTATGCTTTGGATGACTATCCTGATAAAATCGGAATCGCCCCTCTAGACCCAGTTTTTCGGCACCTGGGAGCAAATTGTCCTCAAAAAGGGATAGGTACATATTATTGTCCATATTGCCTTCATGAAAACGAAGTTTCCAACACCCGAAGCTGTCATACAGGCCCAAACCAAACCACTTCCACCGCTATGTTTTATTGTTGGTTTTAGGTGATTATTTTGGAGCTAGGTATTTGGTTACCGCCAAACATATTGCATCCCATCCGGTCCAAATATATTAAATTTCGACTGTACTGCATATATTACATGATTCCCATATCAACATATTTTTTCCTATAATATACCTCATTTTGCTCTCTCTTTAAGCAATTTTCACAAAACGAAGACCTACCAGTGCTCAAATCTTGCCACAACTGATTTGTTAAATTGTTGTCAAAGCTTAAAAGATTTGACAAATTTTCTTCCTCACTACTTTCACTCTGAACAGTTTGATTCTCCTGATCTGGGACAGGTAACTTCTCAAACTCAACTAATACTTCATCTGAAGTTTTCTTTACGTAGCTATAAGGGGTAATATCTTCTTCCTGACAATCTATTGAATAAACCTCCTCATTAAAGCTAGTAAGATTTTGTGAAGGAAAATTTGGTTTACATAAATTTAAAGTTGGGACAGCATTACCTTTTAAATAGCGTATACCAATATATTTCCGTTCGAAATGCTTGCTACAGATCTTAGCTCTTTTCCAGTCCAAATTATTTGGTAAATTGCACGCTTTGATACACTTTTTTTGCGCACATCAGCGCTTTCATACTCTTCCCAAAAATAAATACACTAAAATTTGGCATAAGTATGGAAGACTCCTCTTCACTAGAAGAGATACGACCGAAGAAATAGTGTATACAGTCCGCGCGTAAGCAATCGGCAATTTTATATATGTATGTACAATACACACATACATATGTATATATCACCGCAAGCTAGAGTTGAGTTACGCACACAGGCACATAGACACTCAAATGCATACAAATGCATACACATAACTTTCATACCCTTCACACAAATAATAATAGAAATTTAACATCTCTACATGTCAAACCCTTTTAAGAATTCGGTATACTCTTCACTCAGAAGTGAAGAAGTGACATCGTCGCGATTCGCTACATAGTGATTGGTTTTCCCCTTCCCACTCTTGCTTTGACCATCGTAAATTCATAATTAATCATTTTGTTTTAATTTTAATAAGAACAAATTGTAAATTTATTACAGATAGTACAGTTAGTAATAGTAGTAATTTAAGTAAAAGAAAGCTAAAATTATTCGGGAATAAGAAATTTTAAATACATATATAACAGGTAAATTTGATCTTTATATCTAGGCATTTCTTTAAAAGGTTATATGTGACCAGAATTTACGTAATTGTTTGAATAACATGTCCCATTTTTGCCTATATGGTCAAATAAAAAAAACATGTAATACAAATTAATTGAACTATCATACAATTCGAAACCAAAATCGTTCACACAATTCAAAGTTGAGGTAGGCCCAGAGACCCCGAATAACTCTTAAGGATTTCAAAAAGTCCACAAATAAGTGTTTCGCATGGAGTTTTATAAATAAAACTCTCAAAATAACTCTTTCAGCATGTGCTTGAGAGAACTCCTTTTACTCAGTGAGAAACAGAAAAACTGTGGGTTTTTCTGAGGTCCTCAGTGTGATGTTTTATTGCCTTGCTCAAAAAAACTAACCCTTTTTTTTGTGTGTGCTGCTGCTGCGTAGATCAATGACGCAGTTTGCTTTTGTTTTTTTTTCTTCTAACTGTTGCTGCTGCGTTGCACTATGGGAGCAAATGCCGATTTAGCGGCATAAACTCAAAATTTAAATATATGGACTTGAAATTTATCAAATATGCTTAGATTACTTTTTTAGAAATTTGGATTTTCTTGTTTTGGAAATTTGAATGGGAAGTCATATACTTAGACTTTTCTAAAATGGAACTACGGAAATAAATAAGAAAATATAACAAAATATTGTTGGATTTTATGCCGCTAAATCGGTGTTTGCGCCCATAGTGCATTGGTCAGCGATGCACTTTGTTTTTGCCAAAAAAAAACTTTTTTTTGTGTATGTGCTGCGTTGGTGTGTATGCAAGGTTGTTTTCGAGGAGCAGGTCAATTACGATCTACATATAATTCGATTCGACAGGCAGAGGGACAGACGCACAACACAGACATACATATAAAGGGTCACACAAACAGATAGACACACAGAGCGACAGACAGACAGACACACAGTTATAGGGACAGACAGATAGACACACAGACAGACACAGAGTTATAGACACGCAGGCAGACACACATAGTGACAGACAGACAGTGTGACAGACGGACGGACAGACAGACATGGCTATATCAAATTTTTTTCCTGCTGATCAAGAATATATATACTATATAGTGTCATCCACGCCACCTTCTGCCTGTTATATACATATATCGACTCTGCTCGTCGCCCTGATCAAGAATATATATAATTTATATGGTCATATACGCCCCATTCTGCCTGTTAATTACATTTATCAAAAGCATAATAGTTTGATTTCTTATTTTCAATCAGGTTATAATTAAAAGCAAACACAAAGCAAACACAAAACAAACACACAAAGCAAAAACATATACAAAGTTTTATAAATGAGGATTTTAGAAACAAGTCACAAAATAACTCTATGTGTGAAAGAGTAAAAGTATTACTCGCAAAATAACTCTTTTAAAAAGAGGAATTGCTTGAATTCCTCCATGCCAAACACTCAGACTAGGAGTGAAAAAAACCAAAAATATCTCTCCTACTCAGAGGAATAAAGTTTGTGTGCGCCTTTTTTCTGTATCTCTCAGAAATGAATGAGACAAGTGAGTCGGGTAACTGTTATTCGGGGTCTCTGGGTAGGCCTAACAGGCAGCAAAAGTTTCGCACACAGTCACATAAATGCTCATACATGTAGCAAGACACAGTAAATGTGTGTGTGCATGCTCATCGCGAAAAAGTAATGCTTATGCACATCAGCGCTTTCATACCCTTCCCAAAAATCTTTACGAAAACACTAAAATTTTGCATGAGCATGGCAAAGCCGTTTAAGAGTTCGGCATACTCTAAGAATGGCAGACGGGATCGTCGCGAATTGCCACTCGCGAACAAATTTCAATTTTTGTGGGCAACTGGCTTGTGCTGGCATAGAGTGAGATAGAGAGAGAAAAAAGAGAGAGGGAGAGTAAAGAAAAGTAGCACACAGAATGTGCTCATATGAAAATATGACCATCTCGGTCGACCGCTGGCAGCGCAATGACTTTGTCGTTTCATATTTTGACTGCCCGAGCTCGAATTGCCCAAACCGAAGAAATACGAAGTTGTGCGGCAATTCGCTCATATTTTTGTGCGTGAAAAAAGTTTGTTCTAGTTGTCCAGTCTATGTGTTGTATGGTTAGTGGTTATACATATATGGATTTAAGGTAATCGATATAAGCATATTTTTAAGCGTTTTGTCATCACTAAAAGAAAAAGTCCATATCTAAATGTTGCATGGTTAGGATGATGAAAGAACCAGCAACATTGTGAAATTAAAATTCAAAAGAAACGGCGGCGTCGCTAGAATAAGCTAGCAACATTTTAATTTTACAGAGTATTAAGTTTGAAGCAAGAGAGTACACATCTGAGACTTAACTGAAGAAGTCCAACAATGTTATTTCAAATAAATAAACTTAAATAAAGAACTTAAAACAAAATTCGTGCAATATACGGACCTAATACAAGAATGAACTCTCTAGCTTTTGTATCTTCGGAAATCGACGCGTTCAAACATACGGACAGACGGACAGGGCTAGATCAACTTATTTTTTTTATGCTGATCAAGAATATATATACTTTATGGGGTCTGCCTTGCCTCCTTCTGCCTGTTACATACATTTAACAAAACCATTATACCCTGATTTCTCATTTTCAATGGGCTCAGGGTATAAAAAAAAAACATTAAATAGGCACATTTTGATGCTATTAATATATTCGGAAAGCTGCATGAAGATCGGTCATCTAGAAATAGAGTTATAAGCGTCCAAAATATATACCAACCTATCCCCACGGCAGCAACTGTACGGCAGCAACTGAGTGCGCGCTTATAGGTTTGTAAAGCAGAAAAGTATTAGCTTCTTTGCAGGGTTCACCGTATCTCGTAGTCGAGCCGCCTCGACTAGAGCCTTCTTACTTGTTGTTGTTGTAGCTGTGACGGCAACAACAATGGCAGGCACAATGAATGCTGAAAAGTCAGACGGCGGAGGTAGAGCCAAAAGAGGGCTGCCATACATACGACTTTACAATTCATTTTGCACATTTCCGTGACATTCTCATTTGAGCAGCAAAGTTATTTTTAAAGGTTTTTATACCCTGAACCCATTGAAAATGGGAAATCAGGGTATAATGGTTTTGTTAAAAGTATGTAACAGGCAGAAGGAGGCGTGGCAGATCCCATAAAGTATATATATTCTTGATCAGGGTGACGAGAAAAGTTGATATAGCCATGTCCGTCTGTCCGTTTGTCCGTCTGTCCGTATGTTTGAACGCGTCGATTTCCGAAGATACAAAAGCTAGAGAGTTCATTCTTTTTGTGTTAGGTCCGTATATTGCGCGCGCAGTACGAGTTTGTTTGTTTCAGAAATTCGATAACTTGTATATTTGCAAAGTTATCGATAAATGAATTCATCGGGGACCAGTTATAAAATTCTTGCTAATTCATATTTAGAGTTAGAGTCTCCAAGTCTTCTGCGTATATATAGATACTAATTTAATACAATTTCGGTTTTTGTCAGATTTTGGATTCCGGTTGCATTTCAAATACTAGAGACATGCAGTTTGGTTTGGCATATAGATATGAATATCATAATCTTATTCTGAACATATCAATACGATTGTCCATCTAGAAACAGAATTATTAGTCTATAAAGTTTTCTCATTAAAACCCATGTGGCGCAGCAAGCAAGGCAGCGACACAGCAAGACGCATTGCGGGCGCACATATGTACATACATATGTATATACATATGTATGTACGTATGTATGTATGTATATGTGTACAAGCTTAGATCAGCGTGTAGCTGCAATAGTACATATGTACATATGTATGTACATATTTGTGCATGTAAAGCTAATTGTAAAAGAGTTATGATTTCTAAAAAAAAAACCTAAAATGTTAAATAGAATATGTAGATCATATGCTGAAACTCTCATTACATTCCATTATATATTTAAAAAATTTAAAAACAATTAAAATAACAATGGAAATGCAAGCAACGCACATACACACAAAAAATCTTGGGCCGTTTTCTATGTTGCTATGCGTGTATATTCTAAGAATCACAACTGTTTTTGAATTGCGTTAGCATTGTCTTTGAATTGTATTTGTATTTTCAGCCACTGCTTTAGTGTTTCTTTCGTATATGGCGAATTTCATTCGTTTTCGCCTAGATGGCTAGGCAGATGCAACGAATGTTAGGATGTCGCAGGTTCTAGTCTCGCCTAAGCCCTTCATAATCTCTTATTGTTATTTTTAATTTTTTAAATTTTCTTTTTATTATTTCTTTCTTTATTATTATTTATTCTTTTGTATTTGATACATTTGAAAGTCAGTTGGTAGTTTAACTAATTGTGAATAAGTGCGTTTTTTTTAATTTCAAATATTTAATAGCCTCATATCTGAAAATGTTTTTGCTTCAATTATATTTTATTCCGTTAAGTCAACAGAAAATAATGAACAGAAAGTTTGCCCAAAAAACTAAAGCACGTGACATCTGCGGTAAGAGTTTTCCTATATGTATGCACACATGTACATTCAAAACTAGCCTAGCATGGTCTAAGAATTTAAGCTTGCTAGATGGCGCTTTAGCAGTGAACTTATTAATTGTGTTCTGTAAAACTATTAGTCTGTTACTTGCGATTGCCATCACAGTGCAGATTATTATTTTATTTTATTAACATTGGGTTCAGGGTATTATCTAGTCGAGCACTCTCGACTAGAGTTTTCTTACTTTTTATGTTTCATTGTGTCCACAAAGCCTGCATACATATCTGACGTGCCTTCCCATTGTGTTCCGCCAGTGCAAGTGGGATTGTGTGTGTGTGTGAGTGTGTATATACATATTTATATATGTACATATGTACCTTTATACATAAGTTTAGGTAGTGCTCAGCTCTATTTTAGTGTGCCTGTCGAAGAGCTGGGGCGTATCTATTCATTAGAGCGTTGCTTAATTAGCGCAGCGATGTTTTTTGCACACACTTCCACTTCCACCTCGACATCCTATGCTCTATTCCCCAATCTACATTTAGTGCTCCCCACGTTTCTTCTCATTGCTGTTTATGCGTGTGCCATTGCGGCATTGTGTCATCGCAGCGTAGCTAATTTAGAACTTCTGGCGCTATGCCACGCATGCGACCGTGTGGCCTAATGGATGAGGCGACGGACTTCGGATCCGAACATTGCACTATGGGGAAAATTCCAAATAATCGGGTATTAATTAATAAAACTAAAACTAAAACTTGAAAACTAAGCCAGATTTTTTGATCCGGTTTTTTTTATTATTATTATGTATTCCCTAGGAAACATTTTTGGAAAAGGGGGCGTGTCCCCGCCCACCCAGAAATTTTTTTACTAGTAATTTAAAATTTTTTTTTTTTTTTTTTTAATTTTGGTTATTAATATTTCAAACTAATTATTTTTATTCAAAAATAAATTAATATTCTTCAGTTTCGAGTTCTTGATCAGCCAGAAATACCTATACCACAAAATCGTCTTCGGGTTCATTTTTTATACCCTGAACCCATTGAAAATGGGAAATCAGGGTATAATGGTTTTGTTAAAAGTATGTAACAGGCAGAAGGAGGCGTGTCAGACCCCATAAAGTATATATATTCTTGATCAGGGTGACGAGAAAAGTTGATCTAGCCCTGTCCGTCTGTCCCATGATGTTCACATGATGTTCACATGAACATGCGTATGTTAGCTACGCAGTACGAGTTTATTTTGTTTTTTCGATAACTCATCCCATTTTTCCATTTCCATTTTTTAGGTTTTTTGGGCATAACTTCTACACTGTTTCAGCTAGAGACTTCAAATTTGTTTATTTAGATAGATATTATGGATACGCAGGTTATGTACAGATTTTGGATGCCACGCCCCCTTCGCCCCCAATTTAAAAAAAACGCATTTCAAATACTAGAGACTTGCAACTTGGCATATAGATAGATTTAGATACTCTTAATCTACTTTAAAATTAAATTTCATAAAAATAGTCCATCTAGAAATGGAGTTATGAGCGTCCAAAATTCAGCCCAACCCGCCTCCAAGCCACGACAGCAACTGCGCGGTTAGCAAAGCGCGCGCTCAAAAGTGTGTAAAGAAGAAGAGTATCACTTTTTTGCAGGGTTCAGGGGATCTCGTAGTCGAGCCGTCTCGACTAGAGCCTTCTTACTTGTTTTCCATTCGGCAATTATATTTGCAAATAATGCTGACTTTGCTTTTCAAATCTAATTAATAAGTTTAATCTTATTTAGTTTCGCCTTAAGAAAATCAAAAATTACTTTGTTATAGTTAGATTTGCATTTTCCATTGAGCCAAAAAGCATTCAACTCAGCCCGTAGTCACTTGCAAGAAATGAATTTGCGCCGATTGTGCGGAAAAGTGCACATTGAGACTAAGTTCATTAAAATCATAATTAATGACTCTACGATGTGCAATTGGAATTACACTTATCAGCCCTTCTACTTTTTTTGTATGCCTTCTCAAAGGTAAAATTCCTTTACACGAAATGACAATGGACAACACTTGCTAATTTTACAAAATATTAATAGAACAAGCGCAAATACAAAAAGTTGGGTTATTCAACACTTAGTACAAACTCCTATATATCAATTAAATTTAAATTACAAAAAAATTTGCATGGTCTTGGAGTAATGACAATTTGAAAATCAGCTACCAAAAATTACAATCTGAAGGCACGTGCTCTTCGAAAACAAAAGCTGATTTTAACAGCTGTTAGGCTTAATACTGGACTGTTAATTAACATTGTAGGTATTGTTTCTAAAAGTTTGGAGTTTTCTAAAGATGCTAGTTTAAAAAAAAAAATTAATTTGAATACTTTGAAAAAAATACTAAATACCCGAAAAACGGCAAAATTCCCCATAGTGCATTGTAGGTTCGAGTCCTGTCACGGTCGCATAACAACTTAATACACTATTCTTTTTATAACCTGAGACCATTGAAAATGGGAATTCAATCGCAATTCTTAGAATACTATAGCATGCAGCCTTTGTATGTATGCATAGAAAATTGCTTCATTTACGCGCACGCAGTGTGTATACTCGTATAGTGTGTATAGGAAAATCGTTAGTTGCTTGCCATGTAAACATAAATGGCACCTACGGAAATAGAGTATCTCAAAGTTAGTTGCGCCTTACTGCAACGTTCTTACTTATTAAAGATGGCGGAGGGAAGATAAGTAAATACCATAGCATCGTATACACAGTATTAGCCATGTCGCTTTTGCAAACGGATTATTCACAATTACTTGGATATGCATTTATTGTAAAGCGGAAAGCACCGCTAAGCTGTGTTTGACTGTTGCCAATAGGCAAAGCTAATTAATTGCTTGAGCTCTCTTGAATGCAATTGCAATTGGGCGCTTAAGTAATTCCAATGAGTGATGCACACGAGCTGCAATTGTATTAGTGACAAATCCGCCAGCAACAACACCCTTCGACTATTTAACCAGCATTGAGTCAATTGTAACATGCCGATAAACGGCTCAATGCCGATCCGCTCTCTAACAATGGCAACGACCATGAAATGTCTATAACTGATGCTCAGCTAGGCAACCGCCACGCAACCAAACAGACAACCAGACTAACTGACTAACAGACAGACTGACAGACTGACTGATTGAGTGGGCTTCAATGAAATAACAATGCAACATTTTAAGTGCTCAATAAATTACACCTGGTTCAGAATATTCCCATACATACATACAATAGTATGTACACAGTTTCCAGTTTCCATTTTGCTGTACTTTTCATTTCCTCTTCAAGTAAAAAATTTTCATTACAATACCAACATTGAATTACAGAGTATTCAGCCGTCGCGCAACAGCTTGTGCTACTTTCATTTTTCCGGTTGCCATTTGGCTGCAAATTGTCTAACAAAGACTTAAAGGCTTAAAGCACAATAATCTCGTTTGTCAATTGTCTGTTTGTGTGAGAGTGTCTGTGTGTGTCTATGTGTGTCTGTGTGTGTATGTCAGAATGAGGGTGCTTGAAAAGGGGGCGTGGAAGAGCTTTGACACGCTTCATTGCTGTGGCTTGGATCGCAACAGCTCGCACATTCAATCAACGCAAATAAAATCAAGTAGGAAGGCGAAATACCCTGAGCCCTGCAGAAAAAACAAAGAACTTTTTCCCTTTGGGAATAGAGTATAAAAATTAACAACACTGATCTTGGATATGAATTTGAAAAACTTATAAGGTTGATTGAAGATGAAAATTTGAAGAAACCAATTCGAGATACTTGTGCTAATTATACCCTGAACCCATTTAAAATGGGAAAACAGGGTATAATGGTTTTGTTAAAAGTATGTATCAGGCAGCAGGAGGCGTGGCACAATTCATATGCGTATGTTTATAAATTATTATCAATTGGCTGCAAGCATTTTATAATAAATATACAAATATAAACAAGTAAGAAGGCTCTAGTCGAGACGGCTCGACTACGAGATACCCTAAACACTACCAAAAAGTGATACTCTTCTTATTTACGCACTTATGAGCGCGCGCTCTGCTAGCTGCGCAGTTGCTGCCGTGGCTTGTGGGTGGGTTGGGCTGAACTTTGGACGCTTATAACTCCATTCCTATAACGATCGTTATGAAATTTTCAGAGTAGAATAAGAACATCCAATTCTATCTATGTGCTAAATTTCAAGTCTCTAGTATTTGAAATGCGTTTTTTCA
The DNA here is from genome assembly GCA_030914345.1 of Drosophila koepferae. Lineage (NCBI taxonomy): Eukaryota > Metazoa > Arthropoda > Insecta > Diptera > Drosophilidae > Drosophila > Drosophila koepferae. The sequence goes on from JAUESR010000034.1 coordinate 113,692, forward strand.
AATGCGTTTTCAAATTGGGGCGAAGGGGGCGTGGTATCCAAAATCTGTAAATTACATAATCTGCGTATCCATAATATTTATCTCAATAAATAAATTTGAAGTCTCTAGCTGAAACGATGTAGAAGTTATGCTCAAAAAACCTAAAAAATGTAAACGAATTTTCGATTTTTTATCGATAATTTGGAAATGGGATGAGTTATCGAAGAAACAAAATAAACTCGTACTGCGTAGCTAACATACGAGTGTTCATGTGAAATTTCAGCTCTCTAGCTTTTGTAGTTTCCGAAATCTCGACGTTCATACGGACGGACGGACGGACAGGGCTCAATCAACTTATTTTTTTATGCTGATCAAGAATATATATACTTTATGGGGTCTGCGACGTCTCCTTCTGCCTGTTACATACATTTTCACAAAATCACTATACCCTGAATTCCCATTTTCAATGGGTTCAGGGTATAAAAATTGTTTTTAAATATTTCTGTCCTTAAACAACACTTAGCACTATGGGAGCAGATTTTATTAACAACATTTCAGCTTTCTTTTACTATTTTTTTACTGTTCGTTATATCAGCATCATTACTCAACTTTAATATTTGTTGTATGCTTTTTCCCCAGATAGCAGATAGCAGAAATTAATGTTGATGCGAACAAATCGATTTGTTTGCGTCGCATTTTTTTCACCTGTTAGCGCCCACATCTATGTTGTCTCTCTTTTTTCGAGCTGCACCTTTTAATGGCAGCCTAATTAATTTCAAAGCTGCATGTGCAGTTAGTTCTCATATGCCGTCTCTACGTGGAGTCACATTCAACTTTTTCCTGGCATAAACTTTTACTAACCAAACTTAGACGAGTCGGAAACGGGCATAGCCCCAATTATATGCAGTTATTGTCGTTCTATTTAACTGCACCTGCAGCTCCATCTCCACCTCCACATCCAACTTCACCACCACCTTTATCTACCTCTGTCTTTTTGCTGCTTCAGTCTTTTGTCAGTGTCCGAAGTTTTCGATAAGCATTTAATTGAAGGTCAAGCACTTTCCTTTCGTCGTCTCTCTTCAACTCTTTTACCATAGTTTCGACGCCGGCAGTTCGCTTCACTTTACTTTACGGAAAATACGTTGAATAATTTCAAGCGGATGTTAAATGTCAGATTGAATGATTATTCCACCGCCGTACTTGTTTTTGCCGCTGCTATCGCCAATTCGTGGTAATATGAAAGTATGCAATGAATATTGATCAATCGGCAACAGTGCACACTGGGCAAAATTGCCTAAAAAGTGGCATAAAGTCTAATATTGCACATATCGAGCTGAAACTTGGTATATTTTATAAATATACCACTCTAAATATAAAAACAAAGTTTTAAGTCATTTGACCACGACTCCAAAAATAGCCTATATAGGGCAACAATGCGTATACGTGATTACTATTGAACTATATGTAAACAAGTAAGAAGGCTGTAGTCGAGACGGCTCGACTACGAGATCCCCTGAACCCTGCCAAAAAGTGATACTCTTCTTCTTTACGCACTTATGAGCGCGCGCTCTGCTAACTGCGCAGTTGCTGCCGTGGCTTGGGGGTGGGCTGGGCTGAATTTTGGACGCTTATAGTAACTCCATTTCTAGAAGGACGATCTTCAGGAAACCTTCGAAATATATTAAGAGCATCTAAATGTACCTATTTGCCAAATTGCAAGTCTCTAGTATTTGAAATGCGTTTTTTTCAAATTGAGGGCGAAGGGGGCGTGGCATCCAAAATCTGAAAATTACATCTGCGTATTCATAATATCTATCTAAAAATATTAATTTATAGTCTCTAACTAAAACGGTGTAGAAGTTATGCCCAAAAAACCAAAAAAATGGAAACGAATTTTCGATTTTTTATCGATAATTTGGAAATGTGATGAGTTATCGAAAAAACAAAACAAACTCGTACTGCGTAGCTAACATACGAGTATTCATTCAATTTCAGCTCTCTAGCTTTTGTAGTTTCCGAAATCTCGACGTTCATACAGACGGACAGACGGACGGACGGACGGACGGACGGACGGACGGACAGACGGACAGGGCTAGATCAACTTATTTTTCGATGCTGATCAAGAATATATATACTTTATGGGGTCTGCGACTTCTCCTTCTGCCTGTTACATACATTTTCACAAAACTATTATACCCTGAATTCCCATTTTCAATGGGTTCAGGGTATAAAAAGCTGAGCTGCAAATGGAAAGTACCGCAAGAGCCGAAAAAAGCCGCAAACGGGGTTATTACTAACTTTTAGTACACACTTTCTACTTTATTTTGATATATAGTATATAACGCACAAACACGCAGAAGGTAAAGTTTTACTCCACACAAGATGAACACTTTGGATGGGTATTCTATCATTATGGAGAATACAAAACAGTAAACATATATAACATAAAAGAAAAATGAACACAAAATGTTTTTTTTTTTTCATTCTACATAGCCAGGCCTTCAAAATCTATTTTTCACAATATTTTATTTTTGCGATTTGTATATTTGCCAAGCAGTCAAACTGAATAAAAACTTCCCACCAATTTTGACGCCAAAATCAGCTGACTAATCAGCTGACTTTAAAACTTCATTATAATGAAAGTATTGCATTTTTAGCAAAAACATTGTTTGATTCTTCATATATAGGGTTTCTACTTTGAATATAATAAAACAGAATTCATTTTTGGTTCCATAAAATTTTTGACTTTATGCCACTTATTTGGCAATTTTGCCCAGTGTGCAGTGGTACAAGTTGAGATGTACGAGCGAAATGTGACAAATTTCAGGTCAACAATCATATAATTAAAATATTGAACGGATTTAAAGAGTTGAGAGTTTTTTTCATGAGATGGAAAGCTCAAATAGGTAAATCAATTTAGTATTTTTATAGTGAACGAACCGAGGGTTCTCTCCTAGAAAATACTTTGTACACCGGAATTTTTCAATTTAAGTGAACTGAAATAAAGTTAATATGTACATATATATGAATACTTTAATACTCTCCAATACACTAATCTGATCAATTTATAAATAATAGTTAATTAATAACAATTTCTAACTTGTGAGCCCTTCGGAGAACTAATTTTACAATCATTCTACGCTTCGTTTCTGCATGCATAACAAAACAAGTAAGAAGGCTCTAGTCAAGACGGCTCGACTACGAGATACCCTGAACCTTGCAAAAAAAAAAGTGATACTCTTCTTCCTTACGCACGTGTAAGCGCCCGCTCTGGTAACCGCGCGGTTGCTGCCGTAGATTGCCTAATTGCAAGTCTTTAGTATTTGAGATGCGTTTCTTTCTTCAAATTGAGGGCGAAGGGGGCGTGACATCAAAAATCTGAATATTACATTTCGTATCCATAAAATCTATCTAAATATATGAATGAAGTCTCTAGCTAAAACGAAAATAAACTAAATAAACTCGTACTGCGTACTAACATACGAATATTCATGTGAAATTTCAGCTCTCTAGCTTTTGTAGTTTCCGAAATCTCGAAGTGCATACGGACGGATGGAGCTTGCAAACGCACACACATACACATACACATTTACATTTCCTTACTATATGTGTAGGCATTTATGTACCTGTGTGCGATACACTTGCTGCATGTAGCACATAGATCAGAGAGTAAAAAGCATAGGTCAGAAAGAGAAAGATTGCAAGGGAAAGAGCGGCACATGTCAGGCCTTTTTGGAATATCTCCCGTCACCGTCGAGCGGTCGAAGCGGAATGATTTTGCCATCAGCAATTTTTTTCTCCCGACCCTAAAAGTAAAGTCTCTAGCTAAAACTTTGTAGAAGTTATGCCCAAAACCCTAAAAAATGGAATCGAATTTTTTATTTTTTATCGATAATTTGGAAATGGGATGAGTTATCGAAAAAAACTCGTACTGCGTAGCTAACATACGAGTGTTCATGTGAAATTTCAGCTCTCTAGCCTTTGTAGTTTCCGAAATCTCGACGTTCATACGGACGGACGGACAGACGGACAGGGCTCAATCAACTTATTTATTTATGCTGATCAAGAATATATATACTTTATGGGGTCTGCGACGTCTCCTTCTGCCTGTTACATACATTTTCACAAAACCATTATACCCTGAATTCCCATTTTCAATGGGTTCAGGGTATAAAAACCCGAGCAAATGCGAAGTTGAGTAAAAAAATAAGTGTGCACATTAATTTGTTCCAGTTGTCCAGTCTATGTGTTGTATGGTTAGTGATACTATTTATTTAAGCTTGAGATTCAATCGTTTCTCGATTATTTCGAAAGCTATCGACAAAGCATAGAGTTGAGCGATGCATCTGAAGTGATGCCTGTGGTCCTGTGAAGCTCGTTGCTCTGCCATCAATTTAATAAAATTGAAAATTGAATAAAATGGAAAACAAGAATAAGTTCAAGATGTTTGCAGATTTAATACAAATCCAGTTGGTGCTAGGCAAAGCCAAACTGGCAAATACAGAAATATGCTAGTCAAGCCTCATAAAGACTATTTATTTATTTCTTTCTGTTTCACCTTCTCTGTCTATATATATGTATATACTCCACTTAGTGTGTATATATACATATATAGATACATAGTTCTGGTTTCTATTCCATTAATTATATATAACTGGAAAAATACCAGATAGGCTAATAGACTGTTTGGATGGCTCTCAATAATCTTTACCTTATCTTTCACTCGCTTCAACAATAGACTTCCCTCTCTACACACACACACACATAAATCTCTTATATAAAAATAAGTCGGGTTTTCTGTTCTGATGATTCTTAACTCCAAACACACTAACCGATTTCCACGGTTTTGCATTTGTTGGAAAGTTCACGGGATCCATGAGGTTAGTAGATAAGAAAAACATAAAAATAAGTTGGACTTCCCTTCCTGACGGTACAAATTCAGCTCATAACACTCTGTTCAGTTAATTTCATTTCATTATGTTTTTTCAAACGCTTAGTTCACTATGACGCTTACGTAAAATCGGTACTGTGAAATTGGGTATTTGAGATTAAAGTTATTCGTTTCCTAACAGTTCGTTTGGAAGCATTAAATTAATCACGTGTATTGTGAAAATTTTTATTCAGTTTCAACAGCAGGTATTTGTTCTTAATGTGGTAAGTTGAACTGTGTAAATTATGCGGATCGTGCATTTAAGGTTAAATTCACCAGACTCTCCATAGTCAAAAATGCCGAAAGCACGACGTTCAAACATTGGCCGCCGTACTAGACATGCAAGACAGCAACAAGTGTATTCACAGAACTTAAGCGAAGATATAAATAAATATAATAAGAGAAAATAACCGATTGAGACGACGCGTAAGCACACGAAGATTATTGGCATCATACAATCGCTTGGCATTCCAATATGATCCCACTGCGAACTACAGTGATGATGACAATTTAAAAATTGGACCAATGACAACTGTATGCCGATATTGCAATGCCTTAAAGTTCAAAACAGAAACGGCTGGATTGTGCTGCGCAAGAGGAAAAGTCAAACTGGATCCATTACTTACTCCACCACAGCCACTGAAACAATTGTTCGAAGGAACTGATCCCGATTCCAACCATTTTCTTCAACGTATCCTTGAATACAATAACTGCTTCCGCATGACTTCTTTTGCAGCGAATCTCATTCGAGAAGGCGGTTTCAACCCAACTTGCAAGGTAAAAGATACAACACACACAACCAATCACTCACACTAATCAATCACACCAACACAATCAATTGCAAAATGTAATTATTCTATCTTAATTGTGTGCCATCACAGATACAAGGACAAATATATCATTTGCATGGTTCAATGGTGCCAACACCAGATGAACCGCATCAGTTTCTGCAAATATATTTCATTTCGTCAATGGTGGATCAGCTGAATGTGCGATGCAATATGCAGGGAACACAACAGTTAAAGAGACGAATTATTGAACAGTTGCAAGCATTTTTACACGCTAATAACGCTGTGGTTAATATGTTCAAAACAGCATTGGAACGAATGCCATCGGATACACACAAATTTGTCATAAGAGCAGATCGGACCCCAACAGGTGAACATGTGCGACGATTTAATGCACCCATCGTTGATGATGTTGCTGCAATTATTGTTGGTGATCCAACCACATCACGGGTCATTGTCGTTCAGCGCAGAAGTAATATCATGCATCGTGTAAATGAGACACATCGTTTGTACGATGCGTTACAATATCCAATCATTTATTGGCAAGGGCAAGAGGGATACGACATCACGTTGAAGATGGTCGATCCAATTACAGGTACCATATTAACACACTAATTATTGCTATTATTGGTTTCCATTAACAATCCATTTCATTTTGCATTTTCACGCATATCAACGAACCAAAATCTAAGTGCAATGAATTACTATGCGTATTACTATGTGTGCCGTCGGCTCTTCCAGCAATTCGCTGTCGACATGTATGTCAAAGTCGAGACCGAACGTTTGGCGTTCATTCGATTCAATCAGGCAAAGCTACGAACTGAGGACTATATACACTTGCGTGATGCAATTCATTCAGATGGTAATGTTCAGGATATTGGCGATATTGATATTGACGATTCTCCCATCATCTTACATTGGAAGCCCACGCCACATGCACGAATACGCTCAAGACGCTATGACGTACGTGAAAAATTATGGAACTCTGGATTTATTTATTACGTTCACATGCAATCCGAAGTGGAGGGAAATTGAACGTGAGTTGGACCAGGGACAAAAACCGCCAGATCGCCATGACATAATCGCCAGAGTCTTTAAGCAAAAACTCAAAGTTATGATGCATGTTCTTAGTAGGTATAGAGTTTTTGGTGACACACGTTGTCATATGTACTCGGTGGAATGGCAGAAGCGTGGACTACCGCATGCGCACATCCTAATTTGGTTGCGGAGCAATCTACATTCAAATGAAGTGGATGACATAATATCAGCAGAAATTCCCGATCCAGTCACTGATCCCCATCTACACGACATTGTGACGATTCAGATGGTCCATGGACCGTGCGGTGCATTAAATCCATTATCGCCTTGCATGGCTGATGGTAAGTGCACAAAACGATATCCGCGACCGTTAGTTGCTGAAACAGTCACAGGGAACGATGGATATTAAGTTTATCGTCGACGTTCAAAAGAAGATAATGGTCGAACTATGAAAGTTAAAGTTAAAAATCAAGAGATTGAGATCGGAAATGAGTTCATTGTACCATATTGCCCGCTGCTATCACGAATTTTCGAAGCACATGTGAATGTTGAGAGTTGTCATTCGGCCAATTCAGTAAAATATTTGTGCAAGTACGTTACAAAAGGCAGCGACGTGGCTGTGTTTGGTACTGCGTCGGAAAATGCCAATGACGAAATCAGTAACTTCCAAATAGGCAGATACGTCAGTACTAATGAAGCTCTGTGGCGATTATTCTCATTTCAAATTCATGAAAGATATCCCACAGTTGTACATTTAGCAGTGCGTTTGGAAAATGGACAAAGAGTTTACTTCACTGAGGGTAATACGGCACAACGAGCTGAGAGACCACCATCGACAACATTGACTAGCTTCTTTGCAATGTGTGAAGCAGATCCATTCGCTGCGACGCTTATGTACGTTGAAATGCCCAAGTATTACACTTGGAATTCCAATGATTCCGACTGATCTTCCGTTTGAATTCAAACGTTAGCAATTTCCGGTTCGCCTTGGATTCGCAATGACAATTAACAAGTCGCAAGGCCAATCGCTTAGTGTTTGCGGGATCAATTTAGAAAATCATTGTTTTTCACATGGGCAGCTATACGTAGCGTGTTCACGAGTTGGGAAACCATCCTCTTTGTTTGTGTTAACGTCAGATCAAAAAACAAAAAATGTGGTTTACCAACGAGCACTTCAATGAAAGGGATAATTTGCGGACACGCTTTTATTTTGAATTCACTTTCAGAGAAGTTCAACTAAATTTCATTTTTGTAATCAAAATGAATTCATTACTGTTGTGAAATGAAATACAGTTTTTCTTTTTCAAATATCGAAAAAAAAAAAAAAAAAAAATTATCTTCATCTTTTAATCCACAAACGGAATGTTACAAAAAACGAATCCATCTGGTGGCGAAGCGGAGTTCGCCGGGGCTTTCTAGTATATATATATATATATATATATATATATATATATATATCTAGTGTTGAAGCAAGTGAAAGATAAGGTAAAGATTATTGGGAGCCATCCAAACTGATCGAACCCACAAAAGGGCATTGCACCGGCCCAATTATATCACGGCCTCAATGCATGCAATTTTGACACGTGTGCTATGTCAGCACATATTAACAACAACCGCAAGACCGTATCGTCAGCAATAAGATCAATGCACTTAGGCAGTATCGACTATGGCTAACGATTGCATTTTCCGACACGCGCGCCGAATCAGCATATCATCAGCACTATCGTGTAATAAGACACCAGTCAGCAGCAGCGACAATGACCGCGGCGGCAGCAACGTCAACAGCAGCGAACAGTACGAGTGCCTAATCCGCAATCTCAATGCGTTCGTGACACAGTGATCTTCAGCGAAAGAACGTTAACGGTCGTGGTCCAAAAGGGGACATTGCAGCAAACAGTCTAAGTGCCTAATCCGCAGCTTAAACGCGTTCGCGACGCAAGGGATCTCCAGAACATTGTTGCACCCTATAAGTGTCCGCCCGTAGGGTACCGCGTAGTAAGTGTGCGTCGCAGGATCTCTAGTAACGGAACCTCTACTAATACTGGAATCTGAGGAACGAGAACGAATCCGGACCATCATCGCGGGAGTCAACGATGCTGATTATACTGTAAGCGTAGACTATAAGAAATTTTGGAAAAGAAAAAACAAAGAAACAAACGAAACACAAACCAAGAAATTTAAAGATTGTATAAAAAACAAAAGAGAAAAGAATCAAATAGAAAGTAAGAAACTAACGCAGAATAAGAAATTGAGGCATAACCATTTTCAAATGCGATAAAGAATCCCTAAACTTATCCGTCACCATTGACGAGCTAAGCAATGCATTTGCCAAAATAAACATGCCTCCACCCGAAAGCACACCTAACACAACAGGTTTTGTTAACCGAACCAATCGAGGTTACCATAGAAAAATGTCTTAGGAAAATATTGTCCGAGAAAGGTAATGATTTACTGAACACAAGTACATCTGGTCCGATAGAACAAGAGCAAACAATTCTCCCCGAACATATGGGACGAATCAACGAGTTAGACAAATTGCCAGACGTAGTAAGAGTATTAAAAGAATTTTCCGGGAATAGAGCAGAATTTACTTCATGGCGCAAAAGCGTAGATAGAATATTCGATGCATACTCTGCATACTCCGCACAGGGAACTCTAAAACATTTTGGTATCCTAATGGTAGTAAGAAGTAAGGTAGTTGGCGAAGCCGATGCCGTACTAGAAGCGTACAATACTCCATTAAACTGGAAAGCTATTTCCCAATGTCTAACAGATCATTTTGCTGACCGCAGAGATCTAAAAACCCTAGAGTACCAACTCAATACTCTCAGTCAAAAGGGACAAACAATAGATGAGTTTTATCAGGCAGTCTACTATAATCTATCTCTCATCTTAAATCAGGTAAACAATCATGATTCATCCGCAGTAAGAGCCATAAAAAAGATCTATAGAGATAAAGCCTTAGACACATTCATCAGAGGCCTCAATGGAGACCTACCCAGATTGTTAGCTATCAAAGAGCCAACCGACCTTAAGCATGGCTCTTCATTTATGCAGATTGATCGAGAATCAGTCGATCAGAAATTCTGTTAACCCCATAAAAACTCCTTCGCTACCTCCAAGGAGCAATCAGCCATTCAAGGCTCCTCAAATGTCAGTCCGTTATAACACTCCGCAAGTTTTGAATAGGACTAACTTCAACCCTAATTTGTATTACCTACCAAAAGTTTCAACCCGAGACCAACGTTCCAACAACCGCAACATTTCTTTAACGTACCTCCTAGACCAACAGCCCCAAAACCGCAACCGGCTCCACAACCAATGGAAGTCGATCCATCAATTAGGACCAAATACTTTAATTACATGAATGGGCCAAATAATACCCAGGTTGATGAAAAAAGGGCAGAAATCCCAAGCAAATTTCAGCGACAATTTCATATTAACACTTGGGAAACACAATTACAGACTAACGACGACGAAGCAGACAATTATGCCAATGCATATGCGAACGCATACGCCGAAGCACACGAACATTGCATGAACGAACAGGCCTACTATGCTGCTTCAGAGGAGCAAAGCATTGCCGAAAACGAGACACAACTTAGTAATGAAGCTCAAGTAGAAATAGCTGACATGTAAATGTTAATAACGAATTCCGCATCATGTCCGAACAAGTCCGAACAAACAACAGTCCAAGATAACCCAGAAAAACCAGAAGGAAAATTATATCCAACAAATTACAAAGTAAACAGAATTCCGATTTAAAATATCATAATAAGGAAAGACAAGAAATAAGAAACAACGAACAAACGGAAGAAATTTACGTCAAATTAAATAAGCACCTAGGTCCGAAACTGACACCTATATATACATAAAAAGAAATAGTAGCCGAAAACAGGAATACAACTATTACAACAGTTTCAGGAAAGGTTGTTCAAAAAATAATAATCAAAATTAATTTACTGGATCTTATGATCATGACACTCATATATGTATATAAGTTAAGGATACGTAGTAGGCTGGATTCTACTATCAGACATGAGAGGAGAATACAACGTACGGAGCTGTTTCTATTCAGTTTAAATTCGGATGCGACATAGTTTAGACCTATTATTCCAAATCATACAAAGTTATATTAAATATATTATTTCATGGAATCCAAGTGTATTTGTCTACGCGGGAATATAACTCAGTGCACATAATCGCTACTCACGTAGTGTGTGTGCGCTTAACTTATATATATATATATATATATATATATATATATATATATATATATATATGTGTGTGTGTGTGTGTGTGTGTGTGTGTGTGTGTGCAGGAAAATGAGCATAAAATAAAGTTTATGTGCAACTTTTTGATTACAAATGCAAATTACAGTGCCGCCAGCAGCGGCAGCAGGGCTTGAGAACTAAGCACAAATGTGAGCGAAACATAGTTGTGATGGTCGACTGCCACTTACCCCGTGTACACTAAGTCGGACTCACGAACTATTACTAATACGAATTTATGTTTTATTTCATTCAGAAATTCTAAAGAGGCTTTTGTCATTCCAATTTTTTTCGAAATCATATTTATCCATATATATCTGTATCTGTATCTGTTTCTCCATATATACATATATGTACAGTCTACATTGCTTTGCAAGTTCGCGTTTCTTCTAAATACCGTTAAATCTTGTCAACTGCATTTATCGGAAACAGGGTATATAAAACACCTTTTTTGAAATTGCAGCGAAATTGCGGCAATGTTTGTTTATTTGTTTGTTTGCTACTTATGCGTGTGTGTTTGAAGTATGCGTGTATGTGCGCGTGTGTGATTGCTGCCTCTGCGTCGCTTGCCATTAAGTTGTGCGCTGTTTTGGCAGCAAGTTGACAAAATATTTCATTCGCAGCAAAGAGAGAGAAAGAGATAGACAGAAAGGGTGTGAGAGAAAAAGAGGGAAAGAGAAAAAAAGTAAGGCTCAGCCCAGACCTTAAATTCATTTAAACCTCAGTCGGCATTCAAGAACACCGCCCAGTTACACTCTGAAAGCAGGAAAGAAAGAGAAGAAGACGGAGGAGGAGGACGCAGCGCAGGAAGGGGCTTGAGTGAGAGTTTGCGATGAGCTGCTCTCTGCATAAGTTTTCCACTAGAGTTGAGCTCTTTAATAAACGCTCACTTCAGTTGCCGCCAGGAATTCGCAATTTGCATAATTCGCGCATGCAATTTGGGCAAAGATATTTTTAAAGCATTCAATGGAAGAGCTTCGCCATCCACATATGACCATTCGCCATTCATATATAACTTAATCGCAAAATCATATTCAGGGATGTCTGCCATGGACGGACACCTCAGAATATAGTGTGATATTAACTCTATATATGTTTAGAGCAGTAGAACATATTTGCTACATATAATGAATGCAACATCATTCCTATCAAATTCATTCCCTGAATAAGCGAATTTTCTTCTTTTTCGTTTAAATAAATCCGTCACACGTTTGGATTTGTATGGTTAAGATAGGAAGTCATTCGAAGCAATCGATTAATATCGGTAATAGTTTTTCACTTATTTGACTTAATTATTGTTTATACCCTGAAAAAAAAAAACCATGTGGCGCAGCAAGCAAAGCAGCGAGACAGCAAGCCGCCCGCAATGCTTACACACATACAGGCGTTCAGTCATAGATCTACGAGTGTGTGTGCTCGTGTTTTTGCATGTATAGTTTCTTACGCGTGGAGAATCGAATCGAAGCATTCTTGGAATATTATTCGTTCGAAGAAGGGCTCAGGGGATTTCGTAGTCGAGCAGTCTCGACTACAGCTTTCTTACTTGTTATACCCTGAACCCATTGAAAATAGGAATTCAGGGTATAATTGTTTTGTGAAAATGTATGTAACCGGCACTTTTTGCTCGATCTCGATTGACATATTTCTACTTTTTTATACAAAAAATAAATCATTTGATTAATTAATTATTTCCACTTTTCGATTAATTTCGATCCGTCCGTCCGCCCGTCATCTGCATATACAGTCTGTCAAGAAACACTTTACACAGTGGAAAAAATCGCAATTTTTTTACTTTATGGACAAAAATAAAGAGTTTTTGTTTAATTTAACTAATTTTTTTTAATGATTAACTGTTTAATAGGTATTTTTAAATCAAATTATAAAAAACAGAAACAAAAACAATAAGGGTGGAACTTAAAAAACAACAAAAACTTAGATTACTCATATTTGACACTGTCAAGAAACTCTTTACACATTTTGTTCTCTTCAGCTGTTTTGCTCTCATTCGAAGAAATAACGGGGCTTTACCGTTAACTATGCTTTTAGAATCTCTTTATACATCTCTATTTTTGTGTTTATTTTTCACTTTGTGCGAAATTTGGCTGCGTACACTTGAAAAAAGCAATTAAATATTTTATTAATATTGCCCGGAAAGAGATTCACCTTCGACGTCGTCCAATTGATCTTCTACAATCGGCAGTTGGGCAAATCACTTCCAGAATTAGTGGAAATGTTTTCCGTATCGAGAAAAACATTATACAACGTTGTCAGTCGCTCGGAAAACGAGGGAAGACTTGAGGCAAAGGGTGGTCGGAAACAAAAGATATCTGATCGGGCAAGATGCCTTAGGATGCGAAAGATAAAAGCAAATCCCCAAATTTCGACCAGAACTCTTGCCAAGGAGCTCAAAGAAGAGTGTGGTGTGGATGTGTTCCACAAAACGATCCGTCAGGCCATTCTACGGCATGGGTATTCTTCGAAAGTGGCACGTAAGAAACACTTGCTGTCGTCGACAAATTTGCAAAAGCGCTTCTCTTTTGCTCTTACTATGCTTAGGCACCCAGAGGAGTATTGGAAGAACGTTATATTATGCGAGGAGACCAAAATAATTTTGTATTACAACGAAGGTCCGCCCAAAGTATGGCAAAAGGTCTCTACAGCTTACGACAAAGCGAATATCATTCCAACAGTGAAATTTAAAAAGCTGTCGGTTATGGTTTGGGCCTGCATATCCAGCCAAGGAGTCGATGAACTGGTATTGATTGAACACACACTCTTCTTTGAGCTGATCTACGCTTGTAAGCATGTATGTGTGTATGCATGTGTGTAAGCATTGCAAGCGTCTTGCTGTCTCGCTGCTTTGCTGCTGCGTCGCATGGGTTTTGATGAGAAAACTTTGATGATTAATAATTCTGTTTCTAGAAGGACAATCGTATTGATTTCTTCAGATTATGATTATGATATTCATATCTATATGCTAAACCAAACTGCATGTCTCTAGTATTTGAAATGCATTTTTTTCACATTTGGGGGTGGTGGGGCGAAGTGGGGACCGGAATCCAAAATCTGACAAAAACCGAAACTGTAATAAATTAGTATCTATATATATGCAGAAGACTTGGAGACTCTAACTCTAAAGATGAATTAGCTAGAATCTTATAACAGGTTCCCGATAAGTTCGTTTATCGATAACTTTGCAAATATACAAGTTATCGAATTTCTGAAACAAACTCGTACTGCGCGTGCAATATACGGACCGAATACAAAAAGAATGAACTCTCTAGCTTTTGTATCTTCGGAAATCGACGCGTTCAAACATACGGACGGACGGACGGACGGACGGACAGACGGACATGGCTATATCAACTTTTCTCGTCACCCTGATCAAGAATATATATACTTTATGGGGTCTGCCACGCCTCCTTCTGCCTGTTACATACTTTTAACAAAACCATTATACCCTAATTTCCCATTTTCAATGGTCTCAGGGTATAACAAGTAAGAAGGCTGTAGTCGAGACAGCTCGACTACGAGATCCCCTGAACCCAGCAAAAAAGTGATACTCTTCTTATTTACGCACTTATGAGCGCGCGCTCTGCTAACTGCGCAGTTGCTGCCGTGGCTTGGGGGTGGGCTGGGCTGAATTTTGGACGCTTATAGTAACTCCATTTCTAGAAGGACGATCTTCAGGAAACCTTCGGAATATATTAAGAGCATCTAAATGTACCTATTTGCCAAATTGCAAGTCTCTAGTATTTGAAATGCGTTTTTTTTTTCAAATTGAAGGCGAAGGGGGCGTGGCATTCAAAATCTGAATTACAAAATCTGCGTATCCATAATATCTATCTAAATAAACAAATTTAAAGTCTCTAGCTAAAACGGTGTAGAAGTTATGCCCAAAAAAACCTAAAAATGTAAATGAATAAATAAACTCGTCTGCGGCGTCTCGTTCTGCCTGTTACATACATTTTCACAAAACCATTATACCCTGAATTCCCATTTTCAATGGGTTCAGGGTATAAAAAACGAATTGCGTTAGACTGCCTCATTCGATCGTGGAATCATTCTTACCCTAGTAGGTTCTTCTAGAACTAAAGAGGATAAATAAATCCCCTGAGCCCTTCTTCGAACGAATAATATTCCAAGAATGCTTCGTTTCGATTCTCCACTCGTAAGAAACTAAACATGGAAAAACACACGCTGATCTAGGCTTGTACCCCTGTGTGTAAACATTACAGGAGGCTTGCTGTATCGTTGCCTCTGTAGCTGGGCCGCGTTGGTTTTGCTGCCATAACTTCTTTGATTAATAATTCTGTTTCTAGACGGACAATCGTAATCAAATGTTCAGATTATGATCATGACATTAATATCTATATGCCAAACCACACTGTGTCTCTAGTATTTGAAATAAATTGGGGACCGGGATCCAAAATCTGACTGAAAACCGAAATTGTATTAAATTAGTATCTATATACATATATGCAGAAGAATTGGAGACTCACCTGGGGGCTTCCCTAGCCATATAAACAAATAAAATCGTTTAACGGAAAATCGGAAACATACATATAACAAAACAAGTAAGAAGGCTCTAGTCGAGACGGCTCGACTACGAGATCCCCTGAACCCAGCAAAAAAGTGATACTCTTCTTATTTACGCACTTATGAGCGCGCGCTCTGCTAACTGCGCAGTTGCTGCCGTGGCTTGGAGGCGGGTTGGGCTGAATTTTGGACGCTCATAACTCCATTTCTAGATGGACTATCTTGATGAAATTTTCAAAGTAGATTAAGAGTATTTAAATCTATATGCCAAATTGCAAGTCTCTAGTATTTGAAATGCGTTTTTTTTAAATTGGGGGCGAAGGGGGCGTGACATCCAAAATCTGAAAATTACATAATCTGCGTATTCATAATATCTATCTAAGTATACAAATTTGAAGTCTCTAGCTAAAACGATGTAGAAGTTATGCTCAAACCTAACCTATATATATATATATATATATATATATATATATATTTTTTTTTTTTTTTAATTTTATTATTATTATTTTAAATTGTCAAGAGACAATTTAACTTTTTGTTGCATAATCCGTAAGCTGTTGAATAAGCCTTTGTATGAGCACAGTTGAATACAACTGTTTCGTACTTTCTATTGGCTGATCTCCTATTTTTTATGCTTTCACCGAGGTTTAATCGCTTGGAAACTCTCTAATGACCGCCTAGAATTTACATACAGCCAGAGCGTCACTCGGCATATGGACGGAGGATTCTTTCTGTTTGGTATATCCCAACCTACTTATGATTGTGATTGTGCCCTCCAACTCGAAAATGGACATAAAACGTTGCGCTTTGTGCCGCGCCTTCAAATGAATTAACTTAAAGTGGTAACAGAAAAAATAAATAAAATAAAATAAAATAGAGAGAAAAAATTGTCTGGACCCGGCTGGCCGAGTCCTGATCCGGTTACATTTGCGCAGCCCCAAACGTGGTGCCAAGCAAAAATGAACGCTTTCAGTGGCTGTCACAATGGCGCAGCGTACGGGATGGGACGGACTGGAAGGAGGCGAGGAGCAGCAACAGCAGGATGCAATGTCGGACAACGCGGGGCAATTATTGTAAGCGGCTTTCATCGCGCGATGATTACACTTACAACTAAAATAGAGCTCGACAAGAGTAGGATGGGTCGTCGCAAGAAAAAAATAAAGTAAGAGAAATGTGCACAGAGCAGACAAACTTGAGATTAAACGAAATTCGAGTACATTTTCTAGCTGAACAAGCTTAAATTGTTCTTCTCTTAAGCACTTCCACAGTCTATCCACAGTCTAAAAACTAAAATTATTATAATAACAATAAGAAAATATAACAAAAAATGTCTATATGTAAAATACCTATACATAGCTAATTTATACATATACGATGACTTACTCATGCTAGTCATCGTAAGGGCATACAATAGTGACCAAAAAAGATATATGTATGTATCGCCATCGTTGAAAGAGAGAGACAGACAAAGATGCTAACGAGAGAAAGAGAAAGAGAGAGGGAGAGAGAGAGAGAGTGAAGATGAAGAAGATGAAAGCGCGACGTTATGAAACATTTACAACAGAAAAACAAGTAAGAAAACTCTAGTCGAGATTGCTCGACTAGATAATACCCTGAACCCAATTTTAATAAAATAAAATAATAATCTGTACTGTGGTTTGGTTTTTTGTAATTATCTTGAAAATGCATCAATTTTAGTGCTGAAAATGGCAAAAAAAAACTTCTTAATTTTGACAAATAGTTAAATATATTGCTCTTGATTAGAACTAAAATTAATCCGTTTTCAAAATAACTACAAAAAACCAGTGTCGGACGTGACAAAAATTTGATTTCTGGAGAATTACCCATATGGATAAATCAGAAAGTATACATAAGAATGTATGCGTGTAACGTTCAAAATGTACATATGTACAAGTATATAATAATAGATGGCGCTTATATTAGTTGAAATTCGAAAATTTTTATATTATTAAATATCATTAAAAATAGACCCAACAAATAGACGTTCTTCGATTAACACGCATCACCTTAATTAACACATACACTTCATAACTGTAAAAGAAATATATCAAAGCCATTCAAAGCTGCAATAGCCATAATTAATAAGTTCACTGCTAAAGCGCCATCTAGCAAGTTTAAATTCTTAGACCATGCTAGGCTAGTTTTGAATGTACATGTGTGCATACATACATACATATATAGGAAAACCGCAGATGTCACGTGCTTTTGTTATTTGGGCAAACTTTCTGTTCATTATTTGCTGTTGACTTAACGGAATAAAATATAATTGAAACAAAAACACTTTCAGAAATGATGCTATTAAATATTTGAAATTTTTGAAAAAAAAAAAAAAACGCACTTATTCACAATTAGTTAAACTAGCAACTGACTTTCAAAGGTATCAAATACAAAAGAATAAATAATAATAAAAACAAAAAAAATATATTCTCTTATATAAAAATAAGTCGGGTTTTCTATTCTGATGATTCTTAACTCCAAACGCACTAACCGATTTCCACGGTTTTGCATTTGTTGGAAAGTTCACGGGATCCATGAGGTTAGTAGATAAGAAAAACATAAAAATAAGTTGGACTTCCCTTCCTGACGGTACAAATTCAGCTCATAACACTCTGTTCAGTTAATTTCATTTCATTATGTTTTTTCAAACGCTTAGTTCACTATGACGCTTACGTAAAATCGGTACTGTGAAATTGGGTATTTGAGATTAAAGTTATTCGTTTCCTAACAGTTCGTTTGGAAGCATTAAATTAATCACGTGTATTGTGAAAATTTTTATTCAGTTTCAACAGCAGGTATTTGTTCTTAATGTGGTAAGTTGAACTGTGTAAATTATGCGGATCGTGCATTTAAGGTTAAATTCACCAGACTCTTCATAGTCAAAAATGCCGAAAGCACGACGTTCAAACATTGGCCGCCGTACTAGACATGCAAGACAGCAACAAGTGTATTCACAGAACTTAAGCGAAGATATAAATAAATATAATAAGAGAAAATAACCGATTGAGACGACGCGTAAGCACACGAAGATTATTGGCATCATACAATCGCTTGGCATTCCAATATGATCCCACTGCGAACTACAGTGATGATGACAATTTAAAAATTGGACCAATGACAACTGTATGCCGATATTGCAATGCCTTAAAGTTCAAAACAGAAACGGCTGGATTGTGCTGCGCAAGAGGAAAAGTCAAACTGGATCCATTACTTACTCCACCACAGCCACTGAAACAATTGTTCGAAGGAACTGATCCCGATTCCAACCATTTTCTTCAACGTATCCTTGAATACAATAACTGCTTCCGCATGACTTCTTTTGCAGCGAATCTCATTCGAGAAGGCGGTTTCAACCCAACTTGCAAGGTAAAAGATACAACACACACAACCAATCACTCACACTAATCAATCACACCAACACAATCAATTGCAAAATGTAATTATTCTATCTTAATTGTGTGCCATCACAGATACAAGGACAAATATATCATTTGCATGGTTCAATGGTGCCAACACCAGATGAACCGCATCAGTTTCTGCAAATATATTTCATTTCGTCAATGGTGGATCAGCTGAATGTGCGATGCAATATGCAGGGAACACAACAGTTAAAGAGACGAATTATTGAACAGTTGCAAGCATTTTTACACGCTAATAACGCTGTGGTTAATATGTTCAAAACAGCATTGGAACGAATGCCATCGGATACACACAAATTTGTCATAAGAGCAGATCGGACCCCAACAGGTGAACATGTGCGACGATTTAATGCACCCATCGTTGATGATGTTGCTGCAATCATTGTTGGTGATCCAACCACATCACGGGTCATTGTCGTTCAGCGCAGAAGTAATATCATGCATCGTGTAAATGAGACACATCGTTTGTACGATGCGTTACAATATCCAATCATTTATTGGCAAGGGCAAGACGGATACGACATCACGTTGAAGATGGTCGATCCAATTACAGGTACAATATTAACACACTAATTATTGCTATTATTGGTTTCCATTAACAATCCATTTCATTTTGCATTTTCAGGCATATCAACGAACCAAAATCTAAGTGCAATGAATTACTATGCGTATTACTATGTGTGCCGTCGGCTCTTCCAGCAATTCGCTGTCGACATGTATGTCAAAGTCGAGACCGAACGTTTGGCGTTCATTCGATTCAATCAGGCAAAGCTACGAACTGAGGACTATATACACTTGCGTGATGCAATTCATTCAGATGGTAATGTTCAGGATATTGGCGATATTGATATTGACGATTCTCCCATCATCTTACATTGGAAGCCCACGCCACATGCACGAATACGCTCAAGACGCTATGACGTACGTGAAAAATTATGGAACTCTGGATTTATTTATTACGTTCACATGCAATCCGAAGTGGAGGGAAATTGAACGTGAGTTGGACCAGGGACAAAAACCGCCAGATCGCCATGACATAATCGCCAGAGTCTTTAAGCAAAAACTCAAAGTTATGATGCATGTTCTTAGTAGGTATAGAGTTTTTGGTGACACACGTTGTCATATGTACTCGGTGGAATGGCAGAAGCGTGGACTACCGCATGCGCACATCCTAATTTGGTTGCGGAGCAATCTACATTCAAATGAAGTGGATGACATAATATCAGCAGAAATTCCCGATCCAGTCACTGATCCCCATCTACACGACATTGTGACGATTCAGATGGTCCATGGACCGTGCGGTGCATTAAATCCATTATCGCCTTGCATGGCTGATGGTAAGTGCACAAAACGATATCCGCGACCGTTAGTTGCTGAAACAGTCACAGGGAACGATGGATATTAAGTTTATCGTCGACGTTCAAAAGAAGATAATGGTCGAACTATGAAAGTTAAAGTTAAAAATCAAGAGATTGAGATCGGAAATGAGTTCATTGTACCATATTGCCCGCTGCTATCACGAATTTTCGAAGCACATGTGAATGTTGAGAGTTGTCATTCGGCCAATTCAGTAAAATATTTGTGCAAGTACGTTACAAAAGGCAGCGACGTGGCTGTGTTTGGTACTGCGTCGGAAAATGCCAATGACGAAATCAGTAACTTCCAAATAGGCAGATCGTCAGTACTAATGAAGCTCTGTGGCGATTATTCTCATTTCAAATTCATGAAAGATATCCCACAGTTGTACATTTAGCAGTGCGTTTGGAAAATGGACAAAGAGTTTACTTCACTGAGGGTAATACGGCACAACGAGCTGAGAGACCATCATCGACAACATTGACTAGCTTCTTTGCAATGTGTGAAGCAGATCCATTCGCTGCGACGCTTATGTACGTTGAAATGCCCAAGTATTACACTTGGAATTCCAATGATTCCGACTGATCTTCCGTTTGAATTCAAACGTTAGCAATTTCCGGTTCGCCTTGGATTCGCAATGACAATTAACAAGTCGCAAGGCCAATCGCTTAGTGTTTGCGGGATCAATTTAGAAAATCATTGTTTTTCACATGGGCAGCTATACGTAGCGTGTTCACGAGTTGGGAAACCATCCTCTTTGTTTGTGTTAACGTCAGATCAAAAAACAAAAAATGTGGTTTACCAACGAGCACTTCAATGAAAGGGATAATTTGCGGACACGCTTTTATTTTGAATTCACTTTCAGAGAAGTTCAACTAAATTTCATTTTTGTAATCAAAATGAATTCATTACTGTTGTGAAATGAAATACAGTTTTTCTTTTTCAAATATCGAAAAAAAAAAAAAACAAGTAAGAACGTTGCAGTTAGGCGCCACTAACTGCGATATACTTTGTTCCCATAGGTGCATCTTATTTATTTAATAAACATTTAATTAACGAAATATTTCGGCAATTAGAAAACGTACATGGCAAGCAACAAACGTTTTTCCAACACATACATACAGATTTACACATGTACACACTATACGAGTATACACAATTTTCTAAGTATACATACAAAAGTTTGCATGCCAGAATATTCTAAGAATTGTGACTGAATTGGGAATTATTCGATCGTTACTTTAGTTTTGTCACAAGGCGCTCTAGCAATGCATTGCAATGTCTTATTTGGTTTTAGTTAATGAAGCGCAGGCCAGGGCAGTGGCGCTGGTGGTAAGCACTATGCAAGCTATACTTAGGTGCGTGGGTTTGAATCCCGCAGAAAACTTTTTTCAAAAATTATTTATTTTTTATTTTTTCAAAAACTTATCAATTTTATTTTTTTAAATTTATTAATATTATTATATTTATGTTAAAATGCTTTTTGCCATCTTAGCAATTGCTACTAAGCTATTATATGCATGAATTATGCAGTTGGCCACAACAAACTTCTTTGCCGATTTGCCACGCCCCCAGTGGGCGTAGACGCATAATTTTTTGCAAGTTAGAAAAGGCCGAGGCTAACATGACTGCAAAATTTGGTTGCTTACATTCCAAAAATGCGAAAATTACAGGGTATTTTTCGATATGCCACGCCCCCAAAGAGGCTGAAAAATTATTTTTGGGGCATCGATAGAGGAGAACATTAGTAACTCAACCATCCAATTCAAGCTTCTAGCTCTAAAACTGTAGGAGATATAAACTTTTGCGGTTTGCCACGCCCCCTGTGGGCGTAGATATATCTACCATAGCTTATTAGTCTTGAGTTGTCAACCCGAGTATACATGCAAAATTTCAAGTCTCTAGTGTCAATAGTGTTCAAAATTTAGCACAATTTAAAAAATCACTATATATTCAGGTCCGATTTGCCACGCCCCCAATAGGCGTAGACATAACTTTTTGATCGATCTTCTTAGAATCACAACATTAACTCACACGCAAAATTTCTAGCTTTAACGGTGTAGAAGATACGTTTTTCCCGATTTGCCACGCCCGCAATGGGCGTAGATATATCCGCCATAGCTTTTTGAACTTGGGTTGTCACCCCGAGTATACATTTCAAATTGCAACTCTCTAGCTCATCATCTAGTATGATAACTTAACTATGGGCGGAAGAGTTTTCCGATTTGCCACGCCCCTAGTGGGCGGATCGGGAAAATTTTTACACTTTATAATTCGGGAGCATATATGAGTATATGTTTAAAATTTCAAGTCTCTAGCTCTAATAGCGCCGAAAAATATTGCGTTCATACGGACAGACGGACAGACGGACGGACGGACGGACGGACAGACGGACAGACGGACAGACGGACAGACGGACGGACAGCAAGACGGACATTGCACAAAACCAATATACTTTTTCCCCTTCGGGAACAAAGTATAAAAAAAAAATTATCTTCATCTTTTAATCCACAAACGGAATGTTACAAAAAACGAATCCATCTGGTGGCGAAGCGGAGTTCGCCGGGCTTTCTAGTATATATATAAAAAGAAAATAAGAATGGCTCAGGCGGGACTAGAACCTGCGACACCCACATTCGTTGCATCTGCCTAGCCATCTACACCACGGCTCACTTGAACGGCAGTGTAGCGAAAACGAATGAAATTCGCCATATACGAAAGAAACACTAAAGCAGTGGCTGAAAATACAAATACAATTCAAAGACAATTCTAACGCAATTCAAAAACAATTGTGATTCTTAGAATATACACGCATAGCAACATAGAAAACGGCCCAAGATTTTTTTTGTGTATGTATATGTACATATGTGCACACGCATACGAAAATTTATTTGCATTGCTCAACGTTGCTTGCATTTCCATTGTTATTTTAATTGTTTTAAAATTTTAAAAATATATAATGGAATGTAATGAGAGTTTCAGCATATGATCTACATATTCTATTTAACATTTTAGGTTTTTTTTAGAAATCATAACTCTTTTACAATTAGCTTTACATGCACAAATATGTACATACATACATATGTACATACATATGTACGATTGCAGCCACACGCTGATCTACGCTTGCACACATATGCATACTTACATACATACATACATACATATGTACACTTGCTCACATAACTCTGCGTACACCAAAGAAAATATTTGTTTTTTAAGTTTGACCATTAATAGAGCTCGATATAAACAAGATATTCAATTTTTTCTTTTTTTATTAGTTTCCTTAGTTATTAAACTTAATATTTAATATCACTTCATTTATGAAAACAAAAAACTAAAGCATGATATAACTATTTAAAAAAAAACCTTATCAAAATAAGACCTTCCAAAAGTCTGCGTACATACGTAGAATTCTGCGTACAATGAGGGAATTCGCGATTACAGTTAACTTTTTCAGCTGCGTCTTTTTGTTAATTATTTTCTCGGAAATTTGCAAGCACATTTTTTAAATTTTCTGCGCTTGTCGCATTATGGTGACCAAGGGAAAAGAGATCTGTATTAAAGAGCGTAAATTAATTTTAAAATTTCGTTTGGAGGGCAAATCCTGGCAAGAAATCGGACGATTGGTTGGCAGAACTCATTCCTCATGTCAGAGAGTGTACGACAACTACATTTCAACAGGCTCCATATGATAGAAGCCCCGATCTGGCCGTCATTCGTTGCTGATAGACAAGGCGAAAAAGCGAATTGTTCAGCTTGTGCCCCCAAATCCCAGAATTACTGCCCACCAAGGAAGTCTTGAAGTCGCCGATCGTTTCAACAAAACAATGCCCGATCAAACTGTTCGCCGCATTTGGAAGGGGCGGGGTATAATGGACGAATGGCCCATAGGAAGCCCCATATTTGAAAATAAACAAAAAATAAAGCGGATGAACTTAGCTAATGAGCAGATTACCAAGCCGACTAGCTTATAGAACAATGTCATATTTTGGGTTCAGAGCAAGTTTTGTATATTTGGAATTAAGGGGAAGAAAATAATTTGTAGAAAAAGAGGAGCAGAGAAGCTAGCCGGCTTGGAAATGTGTTCATTGGCATTTGTTCATACTCTTTATTTTTTTTTTTGCTTATTTGCTTATTTTTGCTTTTTTTTTATATCTTCAGATTAAGATTATGATATTCACATCTATATGCCAAACAAAACTGCATGTCTCTAGTATTTGAAATGCATTTTATACACATTTAGGGGTGTGGGAGCGAATTGGGGACCGAAATCCAAAAAAAGACAAAAACCGAAATTGTATTAAATTAGTATCAATATATATGCAGAAGACTTGGAGACTCAAACTCTAAAGATGAATTAGCTAGAATTTTATAACTGGTCCCCGATAAATTTATTTATCGATAACTTTGCAAATATACAAGTTATCGAATTTCTGAAACAAACTCGTACTGCGCGTGCAATATACGGACCTAACACAAAAAGAATGAACTCTCTAGCTTTTGTATCTTCGGAAATCGACGCGTTCAAACATACGGACGGATGGACAGACGGACAGACGGACAGACGGACATGGCTATATAAACTTTTCTCGTCACCCTGATCAAGAATATATATACTTTATGGGGTCTGCCACGCCTCCTTCTGCCTGTTACATACTTTTAACAAAACCATTATACCCTGATTTCCCATTTTCAATGGGTTCAATGTATAAAAAAATGCAAGTGGAATATTTATTGGTGTCTACTGGCCATGTTTGTTGGCTTAATAAGTGCTCTGCATTTTTATGGCATAATTTTCTGCGTTGTAAGCGTTTTGGCGCCATCACAGTGCACTATGGGGAAAATTCCAAATTATCGAGTATAAATTATTCACTTGAAAACTAAGCCAGATTTTTTGATCCGGTTTTTTTTATTATTATTATGTATTCCCTCAGAAATATTTTTGGTATTTAGTAATTTTAAAAAATTTGTTCTGTTTTTTTTATATGCCTTCTCATACATCTCTATACGCCGTCCGTCTGTCCGCCCGTCCGTCAGTATATATGAACGCGTCGATTTCCAAAGATATAAGAGCTAGAGAGTTCATATATTTTGTGCTAGGTCTGTATATTGCACGCGCAGTACGAGTTTGTTTCAGAAATTCGAAACTTGTATATTTCCAAAGTTATCGATAAAACACTTTATCGGGAACCAGTTATAAAATTATATCTAATTCACCTTTAGAGTTTGAGTCTCCAAGTCTTCTGCATATACCATCAAATGTGTAAAATATGCATTTCAAATACCAAAGACATGCAGTTTGGTTTGGCATATAGATATGAATATCATATTCATAATCTGAAGAGATGAATACAATTGTCCGTTTAGAAACAGAAATATTAGTCAATATAGTTTTCGCAGCAAAACCCATGTGGCGCAGCAAGCAAGGCAGCGATACAGCAAGCCGCCCGCAATGCTTACACACATACAGGCGTTCAATCATAGATCTACGAGTGTGTGTGCTCGTGTTTTTGCATGTATAGTTTCTTACGCGTGGAGAATCGAAACGAAGCATTCTTGAAAAATGATTCGTTCGAAGAAGGACTCAGGGGATTTCGTAGTCGAGCAGTCTCGACTACAGCTTTCTTACTTGTTTTAGACGTATTGAATGTACTCACCTGCAAATAGATAACAGAAAACAAATATTAAGATTAGAAGGGAATCAGATGAGATGTAGAAAGAGCTGCTTAAAGATAGATAAACAGCTTAAGTAGAATCAACAAAATGATCATTAATAACAATATGTGATGGAAATCAAGTAAAAGTGCTCTAGTCGACAGTGTCCGACTAGCACATACTCTGAGCTGCAGTTTCATGTAGTAAAAATAAATTTGGTGCAAGACTAGATAATACCCTGAACCCAATGTTAATTAAATAAAATTATAGTCTGTACTGTGATGGCAATCGCAAGTAACAGACTAATCGTTTTACAGAACACAATTGAAGTTTCAGTGTTGGATAATGTCCAAAATCTGTTAAACATGTTCCTTTAGTTATTGCACCCACATATATGAATGAAATTTAATCAGACAATTATTGATAAGTGATTGTATGTTTAGATTTTCGTTGTGTGTAATTACGCCTATTTATCATCATAGCTTGAAAATACAGATATTTTAAAAATCATTACTCAGAACAAATGCATTTCAATAGTGATGATACTTTAACATATGGATAAATCAGAAAGTATAGATAAGAATGTATGCGTGTAACGTTCAAAATGTACATATGTACATGTATATATACATATGTGTGTATGCATTGCCAAAAAAAAAAAATAAATAAAAATACATGGCGCAACGCGCTTATATTAGTTGAAATTCGAAAAATTTTATATTATTAAATATCATTAAAAATATACCCAACAAATAGACGTTCCTGGATTAACACGCCTTAATTAACACAGACACTTCATAATTGTAAAAGAAATATATCACTGCCACTCGAAGCTGTAATAGCCATAATAAATAAGTTCACTGCTAAAGCGCCATCTAGCAAGTTTAAATTCTTAGACCATGCGAGGCTAGTCTTGAATGTACATGTGTGCATACATATAGGGAAACTTTTACCGCAGATGTCACGTGCTTTTGTTATTTGGGCAAACTTTCTGTTCATTATTTTCTGTTGACTTAACGGAATAAAGTATACTTGAAACAAAAACACTTTCAGAAATTATGCTATTAAATATTTGAAATTGAAAAAAAAAAAAACGCTTTTACACACTATTAGTTAAACTAGCAACTGACTTTCAAAGGTATCAAATACAAATGAACAAATAATAATAAAAAAAAAAATAAATAATAAAAAAAAGTAAGAAGGCTCTAGTCGAGACGGCTCGACTACGAGATACCCTGAACCCTGCCAAAAAGTGATACTCTTCTTCTTCACGCACATATATGTATGAGCGCGCGCTCTGCTAACCGCGCAGTTGCTGCCGTGGCTTGGGGGTTGGTTGGGCTGAACTTTGGACGCTTATAACTCCATTTCTAGATGGACGATCTTCATTTCAAAATTTCAGAACATATTAAGAGCAGCAAAATGTGTTTTTTTGCCAAATTGCAAGTCTCTAGTAGTTGAAATGCTTTTTTTCAAATTGAGGGCGGAGGGGGCGTGGCATCCAAAATCTGAAAATTACACAATCTGCGTATTCATAATATCTATCTAAATAAACAAGTTTGAAGTCTCTAGATAAAACGGTGTAGAAGTTCTACCCAAAAAAAACCTTTAAAATGGAAGCGAATTTTCGAATTTTTTATCGATAATTTAGATAATTTACTAGAGGTGGGCATGGGCTGGGTTTTTGTCGGGTACCCGTGGGTGTGGGCTGGAAAATCGAGTTTCGGGTTGGGTACGGGCGGGTGCGGGCTACGCCGCTCAACCCGCCTTACCCGAAATAATTTGGAAATATGAGAAGACAATTGTGAAATGTTTAAATATTTTAAATTTTAATTGCAAATATTTTCTTTTCATAACTTCGTGCACACTATCGATTACGTTTGTCATCGATTATCTCGATTACAATAATCATCACCATCTATTACAATTGTGATCACTAAACAAAAAAACGCGAAAGCAAAAAGCAAGTGAAAAAATAAAGAGAAGAAAACATTTCGGGCGGGCGGGTTGGTTAAGGGTTGCAAAATTTTTGTAGCTTTCGGGTACGGGTAAAATCTTGCTCTTCGGCCCATGGGCTGGGTCTGGTTGGGTGTAAAATTCGGCCCATGCCCACCGCTACCCTGAGCCCATTGAAAATGGGAAATCAGGGTATAATGGTTTTGTAAAATGTATGTAACAGGCAGAAGGAGGCGTGGCAGACCCCATAAAGTATATGTATTCTTGATCAGCATAAAAAAATAAGTTGATCTAGCCCTGTCCGTCTGTCCGTCCGTCCATCCTTCCGTCCGTCCATCCGTATGTATGAACGCGTCGATTTCCGAAAATACAAAAGCTAGAGAGTTCATTCTTTTTGTGTTAGGTTCGTATATTGCACGCGCAGTACGAGTTTGTTTCAGAAATTCGATAACTTGTATATTTGCAAAGTTATCGATAAACGAACTTATCGGGAACCTGTTATAAAATTCTAGCTAATTCATCTTTAGAGTTAGAGTCTCCAAGTCCTCTGCATATATATATATATATATATATATATATATATATATATATATATATATATATATATACTAATTTATTGCAGTTTCGGTTTTTGTCAGATTTCGGATTCCGGTCCCCACTTCGCCCCACCACCCCCAAATGTGAAAAAAATGCATTTCAAATACTAGAGACATGCAGTTTGGTTTAGCATATAGAAATGAATATCATAATCATAATCTGAAGAAATCAATACGATTGTCCATCTAGAAACAGAATTATTAATCATCAAAGTTTTCTCATCAAAACCCATGCGACGCAGCAGCGAAGCAGCGAGACAGCAAGACGCTTGCAATGCTTACACACATGCATACACACATACATGCCTACAAGCGTAGATCAGCGTCTATGCGTGCAGAAACGAATCGAATAATTCTTGGAATATTATTCGTTCGAAGAAGGGCTCAGGGGATTTCGTAGTCGAGCAGTCTCGACTACAGCTTTCTTACTTGTTATACCCTGAACCCATTGAAAATGGGAATTCAGGGTATAATGGTTTTGTGAAAATGTATGTAACAGGCAAAAGGAGGCGTGGCAGACCCCATAAAGTATCTATATTCTTGATCAGGGTGACGAGAAAAGTTGATATAGTCATGTCCGTCTGTCCGTCTGTCCGTCCGTCCGTCTGTCCGTCTGTCCGTCTGTCCGTCTGTCCGCGATCCCATTGGTTCCCTTCTGAGCGAAGGGTACACCGAATTCTTAAACGGCTTTGCCATGCTCATGCAAAATCTTAGCGTTTTCATGATTATTTGTGGAAAGGGTATGAAAGTGTTGATGTGCATAACGAATATTATTTCCCTATGACCATACATACACACATTTCCACTTCCTCGCTATATGTGTAGGCATTTACATGTATGTGTATGTGCCTGCGTGCGATATTCTTGCTGCCTGTGGTACTACTATTAGAACCCCAGCAGTTGATTTTCGTTCGTTTGGGTAGCTGATGTGAACTTGCATACGCACACACATGCACACACACATATACACATCCTTGCTATATGTGTTGGCTTTTATGTGCCTGTGTGCGATACACTTGCTGCATGTAGCAATTCTATTTGAATGAATGCTCTGCCTGGGGCATTTGCATGTTTCGTGCATGGGTCTCGAATATTGGGCGTTTGCCTACCTCAACAAATTATAACTAATCAACAGGTAATACAAAATAATTGACCTCTCCTGCAATTCGAACCCAAAAACGTTTACTTAATTCAAAGTCTCTAGCTAAAACGGTGTAGAAGTTATGCCCAAAAAACCAAAAAAATATAAACGAATTTTTGGAAATGTGATGAGTTACCGAAAAAACAAAACAAACTGGTACTGTGTAGCTAATATACGAGTATTCATGTAAAATTTCAGCTCTCTAGCTTTTGTAATTTCCGAAATCTCGACGTTCATACAGACGGACAGACGGACAGGGCTAGATCAACTTATTTTTTTATGCTGATCAAGAATATATATACTTTATGGGGTCTGCGATGTCTCCTTCTGCCTGTTACATACATTTTCACAAAACCATTATACCCTGAATTCCCATTTGCTTTATGCTTTCCGATTTGCCACGCTGCGTGGCATGCAGTTTTTCTATGCATGCATGCATATGTATGTATGTATGTCTACAGAGATGTTTGTACGTGTATACACATCCAAGGGTGTATACATATTCCAAGAATTGCGATTGTATTTTTATACCCTGAACCCATTGAAAATGGGAAATCAGGGTATAATGGTTTTGTTAAAAGTATGTAACAGGCAGAAGGAGGCGTGTCAGACCCCATAAAGTATATATATTCTTGATCAGGGTGACGAGAAAAGTTGATCTAGCCCTGTCCGTCTGTCCGTCCGTCCGTCTGTCCGTCTGTCCGTCCGTCCGTCTGTCCGTCTGTCCGTCCGTATGAACGTCGAGATTTCGGAAACTACAAAAGCTAGAGAGCTGAAATTTCACATGAACATGCGTATGTTAGCTACGCAGTACGAGTTTATTTTGTTTTTTTTCGATAACTCATCCCATTTTCAAATTATCGATAAAAAATCGAAAATTCGTTTCCATTTTTTAGGTTAGGTTTTAGGGCATCACTTCTACACTGTTTCAGCTAGAGACTTCAAATTTGTTTGATTAGATAGATATTATGGATACGCAGATTATGTAATTTACAGATTTTGGATGCCACGCCCCCTTCGCCCCCAATTTAAAAAAAACGCATTTCAAATACTAGAGACTTGCAATTTGGCATATAGATAGATTTAGATACTCTTAATCTACTTTAAAAATTTCATAAAAATAGTCCATCTAGAAATGGAGTTATGAGCGTCCAAAATTCAGCCCAACCCGCCTCCAAGCCACGACAGCAACTGCGCGGTTAGCAAAGCGCGCGCTCAAAAGTGCGTAAAGAAGAAGAGTATCACTTTTTTGCTGGGTTCAGGGGATCTCGTAGTCGAGCCGTCTCGACTAGAGCCTTCTTACTTGTTTGTTTTGTCACAAGCTGCTGATCAGCTGGTCAGCTGATCAGCTGTGAATTTATTTAGGTTTAGCTAACGATTACATGTTAGTTTCAAAGACCGTGCGCTAAGTCTAGTCCTCGCCTTGCACCCAAGTACTATTCAACGAATGCTTAATTCAGGAGACGTTCCCAGCAACCTGAAAAATCAAGAGCCTGGTAGTGCTACGCAAGGCTGGCAAACCACCAGAGGAGCCATCCTCATATAGACCAATCTGCCTCTTAGACACCATGGGAAAGGTGTTTGGGAAACTGATTTGTTCTAGACTGGAGGCTGCTAGTGCTAGCGCCGGAGGCCTGTTACCTAGCCAATTTGGTTTCCGGAAGGCCCGGTCAACAGATGCGCTAATTAAAGTTGGCCTGGCAACTTACGCCATCCAAGGCACCAGATGGAAGCACGGGACGAAGCAATACTGCATCATTTCGACTCTTGATGTAAAGAATGCCTTCAACACAGCTAGTTTGGATATGATACTGGATGCGATGTCACAATATATTATCCCTAAATATCTAAAAGAGATAGTGAGGAGCTACTTCAGAGGAAGAACACTAACAATCAATACGAGTGAGGGTCCCCAACCTCATAGAATGACCGCTGGAGTCCCTTAAGGCTCAGTGTGGGGCCTCTTCTATGGAACATTATGTACGACAACGTGATGCACTTGGAACTACCAGCAGGTGCGCACACCATTGGCTTTGCTGATGATGTAGGTATCGTCTCCATAGGCAGTAAGCCTAAATATACTGAGGATATGTGCAGTGAAAGTATCAATCACATACGAAGCTGGTTGACAATAGCTGGACTCGAGCTAGCGGCTCACAAAACAGAAGTCATCCTAGTAAGTAGTTGCAAAAGAGTCCACTGTAAATATACAGATCGGCAGCGTCACCCAGCGAACCGATTGAAAATGAGAATGAATATGTATGTAACAGGCAGGATGAGACGTCGCAGACCCCATAAAGTATATATACTTTTGATCAGCATAAAAATATAAGTCGATCTAGCCCTGTCCGTCCATCCGTCTGTATGAACATCGAGATTTCGTTAACTACAAAAGCTAAAGAGCTGAAATTTCACATGAACACTCGTATGTTAGTTACGCAGTACGAGATTGTTTTGTTTTTTCGATAACTCATCCCATTTTCAAATTATAGATAAAAATTCGTATACATTTTCTACACCGTTTGAGCTAGAGACTTCAAATTTATATATTTAGATAAATATTATGGATAAGCTCCCCTCGTCACCAATAGGCAAAAAACGCATTTCAAATACTAAAGACTTGAAAATACACACATTTGGATGTTATAAATATATTATGAAAATTTTATGAAGGTCATCCATCTAGGAATGGAATTATAAGCGTCAAAGTAGCACAAGCTGTTGCGCGTCGGCTGAATACTCTGTAATTTAATATTGGTATTGGATTGAAAATTAGTATTAGTATGAATATTAGTGTGTAATGTAAATGTATTACCAGAAAATATATGCAATGTAGGCAAAGCATAGCTATATTTATACACTGAGCCCATTGAAAATGGAAAATCAGGGTATAATGGTTTTGTTAAAAGTATGTAACAGGCAGAAGGAGGCGTGGCAGACCCCATAAAGTATATATATTCTTGATCAGGGTGACGAGAAAAGTTGATATAGCCATGTCCGTCTGTGCGTCCGTCCGTCTGTCCGTATGTTTGAACGCGTCGATTTCCAAAGATATAAAAGCTAAAGAGTTCATATATTTTGTGTTAGGTTCGTATATTGCACGCGCAGTACGAGTTTGTTTCAGAAATTCGATAGCTTGTATATTTGCAAAAGTTATCGATAAACGAATTTATCGGGAACCAGTTATCAAATTCTAGCAAATTCATCTTTGGAGTTAGAGTCTCCAAGTCTTTTGCATATATATAGATCTGAATATATCAATACGATTGTCCATCTAGAAACAGAATTATTAATCATCAAAATTTTTTTTATCAAAACCCATGCGACGCAGCAGTAAAGCAGCGAAACAGCAAGACGCTTGCAATGCTTACACAAGCATACACACATACATGCCTACAAGCGTTGATCACCGTGTGTGTGTGTGTGCCCGTGTTTTTGCATGTATAGTTTCTTACGCGTGGAGAATCGAAACGAAGCATTCTTGGAATATTTTTCGTTCGAAGAAGAGCTCAGGGGATTTCGTAGTCGAGCGGTCTCGTCTACAGCTTTCTTACTTGTTTTTATACCCTGAACCCATTGAAAATGGGAATTCAGGGTATAATAGTTTTGTGAAAATGTATGTAACAGGCAGAAGGAGAAGTCGCAGACCCCATAAAGTATATATATTCTTGATCAGCATCGAAAAATAAGTTGATCTAGCCCTGTCCGTCTGTCCGTCCGTCTGTCCGTCCGTCTGTCCGTCCGTCCGTCCGTCCGTCCGTCCGTCCGTCTGTCCGTCTGTCCGTCTGTATGAACGTCGAGATTTCGGAAACTACAAAAGCTAGAGAGCTGAAATTGAATGAATACTCGTATGTTAGCTACGCAGTACGAGTTTGTTTTGTTTTTTCGATAACTCATCACATTTCCAAATTATCGATAAAAAATCGAAAATTCGTTTACATTTTTTTGGTTTTTTGGGCGTAACTTCTACACCGTTTTAGTTAGAGACTATAAATTAATTTTTTTAGATAGATATTATGAATACGCAGATTATGTAATTTTCAGATGTTGGATGCCACGCCTCCTTCGCCCTCAATTTGAAAAAAAAACGCATTTCAAATACTAGAGACTTGCAATTTGGCAAATAGGTACATTTAGATGCTCTTAATATATTCCGAAAGTTTCCTGAAGATCGTCCTTCTAGAAATGGAGTTATAAGCGTCCAAAGTTCAGCCCAGCCCACCCCCAAGCCACGGCAGCAACTGCGCAGTTAGCAGAGCGCGCGCTCATAAGTGCGTAAATAAGAAGAGTATCACTTTTTGGCAGGGTTCAGGGGATCTCGTAGTCGAGCCGTCTCGACTACAGCCTTCTTACTTGTTTTAGATAGATATTATGAATACGCAGATTATGTAATTTTCAGATGTTGGATGCCACGCCTCCTTCGCCCTCAATTTGAAAAAAAAAAACGCATTTCAAATACTAGAGACTTGCAATTTGGCAAATAGGTACATTTAGATGCTCTTAATATATTCCGAAAGTTTCCTGAAGATCGTCCTTCTAGAAATGGAGTTATAAGCGTCCAAAGTTCAGCCCAGCCCACCCCCAAGCCACGGCAGCAACTGCGCAGTTAGCAGAGCGCGCGCTCATAAGTGCGTAAATAAGAAGAGTATCACTTTTTGGCAGGGTTCAGGGGATCTCGTAGTCGAGCCGTCTCGACTACAGCCTTCTTACTTGTTACTTTCAAAGGAAATGAAAAGTACAGCAAAATGGAAGCTGGAAACTGTGTACATATGTATGTGTATAAGTTAACACCCTGTATGTCAAACCCAAATAAAACAACAACAACATATGCAGCAACACATAAGCAACTTAGCCAAAACAACATAAGTTGCGCAAGAGCCAAAGCAAGCTGACCCAACATTATCTGCAACCCACCGTGTGACCGGCGACAGTAACTGGACACCCAAAAATGCACCACCCATTCGGTGCAGACTACAGAGGGAACGAGGTAAAAGCCACGTGCGTTGATCGCGCACTCTTTAGGCCATTAACCGTGGGACCAACGGATGCAAGACGACACGCTGCGAATTGCACAAGTGCAACTCCACAGCGGCAGCATTGACCAATGGCGATCACCAACCAATAGCAGCAAGGCACGACATCAGCGGTAGCAACAGGCGCAGCGACGTCAGCAGCGACGCCGGCATAACATAGGTTTCATTAAAACATTATAAATCGCTCTTAAGTTAGTTCTAATCCAACTCGCAGAAATAAATTATGTTTTTTTTTTTTTAATTAAAGAACTTAAAGACTTTCTAATTTATATTCTGAGCCAGGTGTAATTTATTGAGCACTTAAAATATTGCATTGTTATTTCATTGAAGCCCACTCAATCAGTCAGTCTGTCTGTTAGTCAGTTAGTCTGGTTGTCTGTTTGGTTGCGTGGCGGTTGCCTAGCTGAGCATCAGTTATAGACATTTCATGGTCGTTGCCATTGTTAGAGAGCGGATCGGCATTGAGCCGTTTGTCGGCATGTTACAATTGACTCAATGCTGGTTAAATAGTCGAAGGGTGTTGTTGCTGGCGGATTTGTCACTAATACAATTGCAGCTCGTGTGCATCACTCATTGGAATTACTTAAGCGCCCAAATGCAATTGCATTCAAGAGAGCTCAAGCAATTATTTAGCTTTGCCTATTGGCAGCAGTCAAACACAACTTAGCGGCGCTTTCCGCTTTACAATAAATGCATATCCAAGTAATTGTGAATAATCCAACTACTGTGTATACGATGCTATGGTATTTACTTGTCTTCCCACCGCCATCTTTAATAAGTAAGAACTTTGCAGTAAGGCGCAACTAACTTCGAGATACTCTATTTCCGTAGGTGCCATTTATGTTTACATGGCAAGCAATTAACGATTTTCCTATACACACTATATGAGGATACACACTGCGTGCGCGCAAACGAAGCGATTTTCTTTGTATACATAGAAAGGCTGCATGCTATAGTATTCTAAGAATTGCGATTGAATTTTGAGTTTATAGCAGTGAATTTATTTAGGTTTAGCTGACGATTACATGTTTTTTTTCCAGCAGGACTCAAATCCCGCTGGAAACTTTTTGTTTATTAATCGAAAACTTACAAAAAATTAAAAAAATAAGAATAAATTAATTAATATTTCTATATTTATGTAGAAATGTTTTCTGCCATCTTAGCAATTACTACTAAGCTATTTGTATGCATGAATTATGCAGTTGGCCTCAACAAACTTCTACTGATATATGTATCTACGCCCACTGGTAGCGTGACAAATCGGGAACAAACGTATCTTCTACACCGTTAAAGCTAGAACGTTGAAATTTTGCATATTAGTTAATGTTATGATTCTAAGAAGATCGATCAAAAAGTTATATGTCTACGCCCATTGGGGGCGTGGCAAATCGGACCTGAATACATAGGTATTTTTCAAATTGAGCTATATTTTGAATACTATTGACACTAGAGACTTGAAATTTTGCATGTATACTCGGGTTGACAACCCAAGATCAATAAGCTATGGTAGATATATCTACGCTTACAGGAGGTGTGGCAAACCGCAAAAGTTTATATCTCCTACAGTTTTAGAGCTAGACGGCACCTACGAGAACAGAGTCTTTCGCAGTTAGTTGCGTCAAATTGCAACGTTCTTACTTTTTTGCAAATTGCAACTCTTTAGCTCAACAACTGGTATGATTACTGGCATACGGTCGCAAGAGTTTTCCGATTTGCCACGCCACTAATGGGCGGATCGGGAAAATTTTTACACTTTATAATTCGGGAGCATACATGAGTATATGTTCCAAATTTCCAGTCTCTAGCCCTAATAGCGCCGAAAAATGGGCGACAATCGACGTTGTGCGTTGTTAAACATTTTGGAAATTCTAGGGCATCGATGATTAATCATTCAAGAGAAACGCTCTCTCTCTCTCTCTCTCTCTCTCTCTCTCTCTCTCTCTCTCTCTCTCTCTCTCTCTCTGTCTCACACACACATAGAGTGTTCTATGTCTCTGTCGCTACTCTTTCGTTACTTTTGCCATACACAAAATCTAGACAGATACAGAGATGCCTTATTCATTTCAAAAGTAAGTAGATGTGAGGTGTAATGTAGGGCAATTATTTAATTGCGGCAATCTGGAGAACAGAAAGTAATTCTTGACGTAGGCATAGATTCACCTTAGTTAAGCAAATGCCACTTATTCATATGACTTGCCTCAATCGCACACTAGACGCAACGAGCACTTATGTAAGACACTTAAATGTGCATAAAAACAATCGAATTGACTGTATTGTTCATTGTGGTCAGAAGCGCACTCAGTGGAAACACAGCTCGGGCCAGGATGTTGCTACTAATGAGACGGGTCGTTGCGCATAAATTGCCACAAGCAGAACACAAACGTCTATCTGTCCATCTGTCGGTCCGTCCGCTTGTCCATTCGCTCAGTGCCCCAATTTCAGCCACTTTTCGCCAAATGTTAATTGACACAGTGCAATGCATTGGTCTAATGAAGACTTTGCTGGCTTACGGGCAAGCTCTTGGCCATGTAATGCAGCTGATTTTTCAATTAGCCGCTGCCACACCATATTTGACTTTGATGAATACTATAAGCAATCTTCGTCGTTCAAGCAATTGAGCGATGGCTCATTACAGCTTAAGAGCTTATCTGATTAACAGCTTAACTACTAACTATCACTTAAAGCTTTCCTGTGCCGCTCTCCTTGGCACTCAGCTTGACTAAGTTTCCAGCATGCAGCCTCTCGTGTTCACTATCTACGTCTCTCTCTCTCTCTCCCTCTGTCTAGATTTCTCTACCTTCTCTTAGCTATTCACACAGTGGCCACTCTATTGACCCAAGATAGCAATTCAATCACAATTAGGATTCTAGTATATTCATACACACAGCAGCGCATTCACATACCAATACACCAACACTTACTCATGCATTCACGTACACACGCATACAATTAATTAAGAAATCTGTATGCCTCTCATTTTTAGTTAATGAATTGTGATTTGAGGTTGAAATAACACTTGATTGCTCGGCATCTGTTCTCAATATATGTTCATAACTATTTTAAAGACTATCATTCAACAACAATCTTTCTTTCAAAATGTATTTTTATACCATTATATTATATATGAATTCCCATTTTCAATGGGTTCAGGGTATAATGGTTTTGTGAAAATGTATTTAACAGGCAGAAGGGATCAGCAGAAAAAAATAAGTTGATTGAGCCCCGTCGGTCTGTTCGTCCGTCCGTCCGTATGAACGTCGAGATTTCGGAAACTGTGTCTGTATGTTAGTTACGCAGTACGAGTTTATTTTGGTTTATTGAAAACTCATCCCATTTCCAAATTATCGATAAGAAATCGAAAATTCGTCGTTTTAGCTAGATACTTCAAATTTACATAAATTGCAAGTCTCTAGTATTTTAAATGCGTTTTTTTTTTCAAATCGATGGCGAAAATTACATAATCTGTGTATCCATAATATCTATCTAAATAAACAATTTTGAAGTTTCTAGCTAAAAC
Source organism: Drosophila koepferae (assembly GCA_030914345.1). Classification (NCBI taxonomy): domain Eukaryota; kingdom Metazoa; phylum Arthropoda; class Insecta; order Diptera; family Drosophilidae; genus Drosophila; species Drosophila koepferae. Next base: position 151,931 of record JAUESR010000034.1, read on the forward strand.
GCTGTAGAAGTTATGCCCAAAAAAACCTAAAAAATGTAAACGAATTTTCGATTTTAATCGATAATTTAGAAATGGAATGAGTTATCGAAAAAAACAAAATAAACTCGTACTGCGTAACTAACATAAGAGTGTTCATGTGAAATTTCAGCTCTCTAGTTTCCGAAATCTTGACGTTCAGGCCTTAAGTTTCACTGCTACCAATTGAGACCAGCCCTACAGAGTTTGTCTAAAAGGACTCGAGCACATATATAGAAGATATAACAAAATAGTTGGACTTAAATGGTCATAAAGCTTCTAATATTTACAGCCCGCGTAGCCGTGTCGATAAAACCCTCTAAATACCTTCTTCGTGGACTTGGAACAAGCCACAAACAATAAGCAAATTCACGATTTGCGTATTTTTGCTCGTCAAAAATGCACTGTTGAATTACCGAAGAAATTCAACGATCTGACCCAATGCCACCGCTGCCAGGAATTTGGGCACACAAAGCGTCACTGCCACAGAGACCCACGTGTGTGAGATGCGCCGGGAAGCACAATTCCAAAGACTGTACTCGACCTAAGGACCAACCTTCAATCTGTGTCCACTGCGAAGAGTAACACCCAGCCAACTTTAAAGGCTGCCTCATATATAAAAGGTTATTAAAATTGCAGGCCCCAGCACAAAGACACAACCCGGCAAAAGGCTAGCTCTCCAGCGCGCCGCTTCGAAGCAGCACAGCCGCAGTTCCTGAGCAACAGTATGAATGCTGCTGCGCTACCAGTGAATGGAATATCATACGCCTAAGCAGCTAGAGGAATAAAATCCCAAGCAGACCCTTACAAACCCGATGCAGGAATTATGGAGATTCTGCAACAGCATCAGCGACAATTTGAAGCAATCCACGCAGAGCTCAGAGCAATGCGAGAGGTGCAAGCCCAACAAGCAACAGTGATGACCAGCTTAATGGCTCTAATCACCAAGCTCGTGCGCTCCTCGTGGCGCGTAGGAATCTGGAACGCTAATGGCCTGCGCAATAAAGCACAGGAATTAGCAGTTTTTCTCCTACAAAAGAACATAGATGTAAACATTCTCAGGCCTATGGTGAAGGAGCAAACTGGTTCGACGGATTGTCGCTCCTCGTGCGCTCTTCGCTCACACATTCACCTCCACCCGCAATATCCAACTCAACGATGCAAGTTGCAGCCATTCGACTATCGACGTCTATCGGAGAGTTAGAGATCGCATCGCTCTATTGCCCACCTAATGGTATACTCTGCAAAAGCGATATAAGAGAGCTCCTTGAACAGAAGCATGATCAGGCTATAATCGGAGGCGATTGGAATAGCTGGCATCCACTTTGGGGAAGCAACAGCACTAACACACGAGTAGAAGCTACGTTCGAGGCCATACATGCACTGAGCTACAAAATACTTGCAACTGGGGCTCCAACTCGGTATCCACTTAATGGACATAACCCGTCAGAAATTGACTTTGCTGTTTATAAAAGCATCGCTGACTGTCAGATAAGCATAGAAGAGTGCTTCGATCTCTCTTCAGACCTGGTCTCAAGAACGTCAATAGATAAGACGAGATACATAAAGATAAAGCAATCAGGCAACTCAAAGCTGCTCTAACCGCATTCCAACACAAACGAATTAGCGATGCTCTGGAACGAGCGGACTCCCCGTCCAATGCGGAATTCCGTCTGTGGAAATTTACTCGGAACATCAAAAGGCAGCCAATGCGTCGTTACCCAATCTGCAGCACATCTGGTGCTTGGATAACGGATGACGAGCCGCAAGCCGAAGCTTTTGCCTTCCACCTGCAGCAGCAGTTTACACCGCTGATTAGTGCCAGGCCAATCGAGGTAGAAGAATCAGCCATCAATGTACTACTGAATCACCTGTTTGGCTTTCGGAGACTGCACGGAACACCGGAACAGATTCACAGGGTTGTACACCACATTCTCGGCGCCTTTGAACAGAAGAAATACTGCTCTGCTGCGTTTCTAGATGTCAAGCAAGCTTTTGATCGCGTATGGCATCTAGGATTGCTGCAGAAAGCAAGGGCAGCCCTCCCGTCTTCTGTTTGTAAGCTACTTATCACCGATAGAAGATTCCAAGTGGCTAAGGAACAGTCCATCATCGGTCTTGCCGATTAACTCTGGAGCCCCTCAACGCAGTGTGCTGTAGCCTACATTGTACACATTATACACAGTTGACATGCCTCTTCCACTGGACGACTATGGAGCTGCAGATGATGAAGGGCTAATAGCAACTTATGCAGATGACACTGCTATCCTGTCGCGATCCCATTCTGCAGAAGAAGCTACCGAAAACCTATAGAGGTACTTCAACGCATTTGAGTGTTGGTCGAAGCGATGGTGCATCCATATAAATGCACAGACATCTTCACATGTGAGCTTCACAACCAGAAGAGGAGACTGCCCGAGTGTAACTCTGGGGGTGCAAATATCGAAAGTTAACAAAGTGAAGTATCTCAGAGTTACTCTCGACAGAAAACTGACCTTCAAGGCACACATCACGCAGGCAGTTAGCATTGTCAGAAATAAAACAAGTAAGAACGTTGCAGTTAGGCGCCACTAACTGCGATATACTTTGTTCCCATAGGTGCATCTTATTTATTTAATAAACATTTAATTAACGAAATATTTCGGCAATTAGAAAACGTACATGGCAAGCAACAAACGTTTTTCCTACACATATGTACATACAGATTTACACATGTACACACTATACGAGTATACACAATTTTCTAAGTATACATACAAAAGTTTGCATGCCAGAATATTCTACGAATTGTGACTGAATTGGGAATTTTTCGATCGTTATTTTAGTTTTGTCAAAAGGCGCTCTAGCAATGCATTACAATGTCTTATTTGGTTTTAGTTAATTAACTGCAGGTCAAGGCAGTGGCGCTGGTGGTAAGCACTATGCAAGCTATACTTAGGTGCTTGGTTTCGAATCCCGCAGAAACCTTTTTTCAAAAATTATTTATTTTTTATATTTGTATATTTATTATAAAATGCTTGCTGCCAATTGATGATAATTTATAAACATACGCATATGAATTTTGCATTTAAGCAAAAACTAAAACAATTTTTCCGATTTGCCACGCTGTGTGGCAAGCAGTTTTTCTATGCATGCATATATGTATTTATGTGTAAGTGTATACACATCCAAAAGTGTATACATATTGCAAAAATTGCGATTGTATTGTTTTGTTTCGTCACAAGCTGCTGATCAGCTGGTCAGCTGATCAGCTGTGAATTGATTTAGGTTTAGCTAACGATTACATGTTGTTTTCAAAAGACCTAGGTTCGAATCCCGGCGGAAACTTTTTATTTATTAATCAAAAACTTATCAATTTTATTTTTTTAAATTTATTAATATTATTATATTTATGTTAAAATGCTTTTTGCCATCTTAGCAATTGCTACTAAGCTATTATATGCATGAATTATGCAGTTGGCCACAACAAACTTCTTTGCCGATTTGCCACGCCCCCAGTGGGCGTAGACGCATAATTTTTTGCCAGTTCTTAGAAAAGGCCGAGGCTAACATGACTGCAAAATTTGGTTGCTTACATTCCAAAAATGCGAAAATTATAGGGTATTTTTCGATATGCCACGCCCCCAAAGAGGCTGAAAAATTATTTTTGGGGCTTCGATAGAGGAGAACATTAGTAACTCAACCATCCAATTTTCAAGCTTCTAGCTCTAAAACTGTAGGAGATATAAACTTTTGCGGTTTGCCACGCCCCCTGTGGGCGTAGATATATCTACCATAGCTTATTAGTCTTGGGTTGTCAACCCGAGTATACATGCAAAATTTCAAGTCTCTAGTGTCAATAGTGTTCAAAATATAGCACAATTTGAAAAATCACTATATATTCAGGTCCGATTTGCCACGCCCCCAATGGGCGTAGACATATAACTTTTTGATCGATCTTCTTAGAATCATAACATTAACTCACATGCAAAATTTCAGCGTTCTAGCTTTAACGGTGTAGAAGATACGTATTTCCCGATTTGCCACGCCCCCAATGGGCGTAGATATATCCGCCATAGCTTTTTGAACTTGGGTTGTCACCCCGAGTATACATTTCAAATTGCAACTCTCTAGCTCATCATCTAGTATGATAACTTAACTATGGGCGGAAGAGTTTTCCGATTTGCCACGCCCCTAGTGGGCGGATCGGGAAAATTTTTACACTTTATAATTCGGGAGCATATATGAGTATATGTTTAAAATTTCAAGTCTCTAGCTCTAATAGCGCCGAAAAATATTGCGTTCATACGGACCGACGGACAGACGGACAGACGGACAGACGGACGGACGGACAGACGGACAGACGGACAGACGGACGGACAGCAAGACGGACATTGCACAAAACCAATATACTTTTTTCCCTTTGGGAACAAAGTATAATTAAACAAGTAAGAAGGCTCTAGTCAAGACGGCTCGACTACGAGATCCCCTGAACCCTGCAAAAAAGTGATACTCTTCTTCTTTACGCACTTATGAGCGCGCGCTCTGCTAACCGCGCAGTTGCTATCGTGGCTTGGAGGCGGGTTGGGCTGAATTTTGGACGCTCATAACTCCATTTCTAGATGGACTATCTTTATGAAATTTTCAAAGTAGATTAAGAGTATCTCTATCTATATATATCTATCTATATGCCAAATTGCAAGTCTCTAGTATTTGAAATGGGTTTTTTGTAAATTGGGGGCGAAGGGGGCGTGACATCCAAAATCTGAAAATTACATAATCTGCGTATCCATAATATCTATCTAAGTATACAAATTTGAAGTCTCTAGCTAAAACGATGTAGAAGTTATCAGTGGACGTCACTCCCCTAGGACAGACTCTCAGCGCATCCAAATATAGTATCTACCGACCTGGCACACAACAGCAATAGGCGAAGGCTTAAAACACTTCACCCCCTGGACCGCAGAATATAAACGTCTGCATTAACTTAATAAAATTAAATAATTATGTAAATAAATTAGATAAAATATTTAAATACTGAGTTCTCGCCCATATTGACCATATTGGTCATCCTCTATGACGGACCTAATGACGCTCGTTAGGAAGAGACGTCGTTGTTGCCTTGATCCCCGCGCGTTATGCATAATTCTTGAGAGAGCTCTACAGGAATCAGCTGCCTTTTTATGCACATATTCTAAGTGCTCGCAGAAGGTTAATCTTGTGTCTAACATGACGCCAAGATACTTTATTGCCCTCTTAGATGCGATGGTAACGCTGTCGATCTTTATATTGACAGTTTCCACTCTGCTGACTAGGACGACTTCCGTTTTGTGCGCCGCTAGCTCTAGTCCAGCTCCAGACAACCAGCTTGATACTTGCGCTGCACATATCCTCAGTATCTTTAAGCTCCTTTCCTATGGTGACGACTGCTACATCACCAGCAAAGCCAATGGTGTGCGCACCTGCTGGTAGTTCCAAGCGCACTACGCCGTCGTACATAATATTCCATAGGAGAGGCCCCAGCACTGAACCTTGGGGGACTCCAGCTGACACTATATGATTTTGGGCACCCTCACTCGTATTGTATATTAATGTTCCTCCTCTGAAGTAGCTCCTCACTATCTCTTTTAGATATGTAGGGATAATATATTGTGACATCGCATCCAGTATCATATCCCAGCTAGCTGTGTTGAAGGCATTCTTTACATCAAGAGTCGCAATGTGCGTGTGTGAGTGTATGTTTGTGTGTATCTGGCACGTGTTACGCAATGTCCGCATACATTTCACTCAACGTTTGATGTGACAACAATAAAGTCAAAACAATCAAATTACACCCAAACCCCAGCAAATTGTGAACGTTTCTTGTGCCCATGCCACATGCCACATCCCTATGCCTGCCCTTCGCCATATGCCACACACTGCATGCCATGCCAGAGCGTAACTCCACCAATTTACATAATGCTAATCGCCGCACATGACATTCATAGTCTGCGAAACAATTGAAATCAGCTAACGGGCTTAAATTGCAATGAATTGTATTATCTCCCACAACCCATACCAACCACTCTTAACTCCTTTCAACTGCCAGCTCCCCGTTCAGTCAGTTGACGGCAGTGGACAGCAGCTTAAGAGCCTTTGGTTTATGTTTGGGAACAAATTTCCAGACCGCACATTAGATACGACCTGACTCACGGAACTCTGGGGATAAGCTCATGCGACACAGAGTAGAATGTATTATGATTTTAAAGAAAACTTAATATTCAACCAACAGACTAACTCATTATAGTCTCTGCTTTGCAGCTGATTCACTTAAATTTACATCTATTTATGATATTACTGATTGCAGTAGATGCTCTATAGTAATTGAAGTTTGCATTTTAAATGGGAGCCCCTTTTGCAGCCAATTAATTTAAAAACAAGTAAGAACGTTGCAGTTAGGCGCCACTAACTGCGATATACTTTGTTCCCATAGGTGCATCTTATTTATTTAATAAACATTTAATTAACGAAATATTTCGGCAATTAGAAAACGTACATGGCAAGCAACAAACGTTTTTCCAACACATACATACAGATTTACACATGTACACACTATACGAGTATACACAATTTTCTAAGTATACATACAAAAGTTTGCATGCCAGAATATTCTACGAATTGTGACTGAATTGGGAATTTTTCGATCGTTATTTTAGTTTTGTCAAAAGGCGCTCTAGCAATGCATTACAATGTCTTATTTGGTTTTAGTTAATGAAGTACAGGTCAGGGCAGTGGCGCTGGTGGTAAGCACTATGCAAGCTATACTTAGGTGCGTGGGTTCGAATCCCGCAGAAAACTTTTTTTCAAAAATTATTTATTTTTTATTTTTTATATTTGTATATTTATTATAAAATGCTTGCTGCCAATTGATGATAATTTATAAACATACGCATATGAATTTTGCATTTAAGCAAAAACTAAAACAATTTTTCCGATTTGCCACGCTGTGTGGCAAGCATTTTTTCTATGCATGCATATATGTATTTATGTGTACACAGATGTTTGTAAGTGTATACACATCCAAAAGTGTATACATATTGCAAGAATTGCGATTGTATTGTTTTGTTTCGTCACAAGCTGCTGATCAGCTGACCAGCTGACCAGCTGATCAGCTGTGAATTGATTTAGGTTTAGCTAACGATTACATGTTGTTTTCAAAAGACCTAGGTTCGAATCCCGGCGGAAACTTTTTATTTATTAATCAAAAACTTATCAATTTTATTTTTTTAAATTTATTAATATTATTATATTTATGTTAAAATGCTTTTTGCCATCTTAGCAATTGCTACTAAGCTATTATATGCATGAATTATGCAGTTGGCCACAACAAACTTCTTTGCCGATTTGCCACGCCCCCAGTGGGCGTAGACGCATAATTTTTTGCCAGTTCTTAGAAAAGGCCGAGGCTAACATGACTGCAAAATTTGGTTGCTTACATTCCAAAAATGCGAAAATTATAGGGTATTTTTCGATATGCCACGCCCCCAAAGAGGCTGAAAAATTATTTTTGGGGCTTCGATAGAGGAGAACATTAGTAACTCAACCATCCAATTTTCAAGCTTCTAGCTCTAAAACTGTAGGAGATATAAACTTTTGCGGTTTGCCACGCCCCCTGTGGGCGTAGATATATCTACCATAGCTTATTAGTCTTGGGTTGTCAACCCGAGTATACATGCAAAATTTCAAGTCTCTAGTGTCAATAGTGTTCAAAATATAGCACAATTTGAAAAATCACTATATATTCAGGTCCGATTTGCCACGCCCCCAATGGGCGTAGACATATAACTTTTTGATCGATCTTCTTAGAATCATAACATTAACTCACATGCAAAATTTCAGCGTTCTAGCTTTAACGGTGTAGAAGATACGTATTTCCCGATTTGCCACGCCCCCAATGGGCGTAGATATATCCGCCATAGCTTTTTGAACTTGGGTTGTCACCCCGAGTATACATTTCAAATTGCAACTCTCTAACTCATCATCTAGTATGATAACTTAACTATGGGCGGAAGAGTTTTCCGATTTGCCACGCCCCTAGTGGGCGGATCGGGAAAATTTTTACACTTTATAATTCGGGAGCATATATAAGTATATGTTTAAAATTTCAAGTCTCTAGCTCTAATAGCGCCAAAAAATATTGCGTTCATACGGACAGACGGACAGACGGACGGACAGCAAGACGGACATTGCACAAAACCAATATACTTTTTCCCCTTCGGGAACAAAGTATAACAAGTAAGAAAGCTGTAGTCGACTGCTTGACTACGAAATTCCCTGAGCCTTCTTCGAACGAATAATATTCCAAGAATTATTCGATTCGTTTCTGCACACATAAGAAACTGTACAGGTACGGCTTAGGAGTGGGTTGGGCTCCACTTTGGACGCTTATAACTCCATTTCTAGATAGACGAAATTTTCAGAGTAGATTAAGAGTATCTAAATGTATCTATTTGCCAAATTGCAAGTCTCTAGTATTTGAAATGAGTTTTTTATTTTTTTGGGGCGGCGAAGGGGGCGTGGCATCAAAAAAATAAAAATTACAAAATCTGTGTATTCATGATATTATGAATAGATAGGAAATCTAAATATATTAATTTGAAGTTTCTAGCTAAGACGGTGTAGAAGTTATGCCCAAAAAACCAAAAATATGTAAATGAATTTTCGATAATTTATCGATAATTTGGAAATGGGATGAGTTATCGGAAACTCGTACTGCTAGACTTTATATTTTGTATATATTTAAAAAGATATTATGGATACGCAGATTTTGTAATTTTCAGATTTTGAATGCCACGCCCCCTTTGCCATCAACGCACTTCAAATACTAGAGGCTTGTAATTTGGCAAATATATACAATTAGATTCTCTTTATGTACTCTGAAAATTGCATAAGGATCGTTCATATAGAATTGGAGTTATAAGCGTCCAACTGCGCGGTTAGCAGAGCGCGCGCTCATATGTGCGTAAAGAAGAAGAGTATTAGTTTTTTTTTGCAGGGTTCAGGGTATCTCGTAGTCGAGCCGTCTCGACTAGAGCCTTCTTACTTGTTTTACTTTGAATGTGTGCGAATGTCACATTCGACACTGGAGAATTACCCATGAGCTAAGGCAGACAAAGGTAGACGACTTTTCCAACGTGAATTCTTAACAATCTGCAATATCCTATCTGAAGTGAACAAGCCCAATTAAACTTTTTCAAAATGTTGATTTACTATAATTTTAGCAAATTCCTTTATTTTTGCCAATTTTTTCTCATTAGTTTTCTCATAGTATTTTATTTTTTGAATTGTTCGCAATAGGCAGATTGCTATAAAAAATACCATAATGTGTATAACTCGCGTATTCTAATTATCCTCTCTAATTTTTTTTGCAGGTCCGCAGAGCGTTACGGTATTTAGCAATCGGGAACAACCGGCTAGAGATACTATACATACATATATATATATATATATATATATATATATATATATATATATATATATATATATATATATATCGTCCTGTTTTATTATTTTGTATTCCAAATATCAGATTTCGTCATTATGTCCAACAGCTGCTCGCAGCTAATTAGCATGCAGGCATAAACATGTGTTCTTGTCTTTCGAACGTATACCAAAATATATGTTCCCCAGTCTGTATGTGTGTAAGTGTGTGTGTGGAGAGAGTGTGTCACATTATATGATACGCAGCACTTTACACTCATGGGGCAACGGCAACGACATAAGAAAACTGAAACCTAAACAAAAGAGAGAGAGTGGGAGAGAGAGAGAGAGAGAGAGAGAGAAAGGGAGAGAGAAATGGAGAAATAGCTTGGGGAACCAACTCTGGCAACGCACTAAAGTAGGCAACCAAATTTCTTTAGAAATTTATGTGTGCTTTATTAATGAGTCATTAGCTATATATTGTTGTTGTTATATTTGTTTCTATTACGGTTTTTGTTGTTGTTATCGTTGCCTAAGTTGATGTTGAAGTTGCATTTGACGACAATAGGGTTGGGCCGCAAGAAAATCAATAGAACGACAGCTGCTGCCACAAAGTATGCAATGAAATTGAGCAAATGAATTTAAATAATGCCGCCATGCGTTGCGTATGCACAACGTGGAAGAGAGTACAACGCAGTCAACTGTGAAAGCGAAACAGAAGCGAAGTTCGGCAATAGCTGATGGAAAGCGAGCTGTGTGTAAATATATACACTCACGCAGATATGAACGCAAAGAACGAACATATGCAAATATGCTAGTCTCCCAGAATAATCTAAGAGGGCAAACGGAAGTTTATTTGAAGTCACCTAAAAGGGCGGAGTAGGTGAAGGTCTGCTGGAATGGAGGAGAGGCGACTGGAATGGGCACTGAATTGAGCATAGGGAGTGAAGTGGCAGTCAAGTGAATGCAGGCAACATCAGAAGACGACAGCAAAGGCAAAAGTAAAACAAACAAGCGCATAAAGAAAAGGTCCTGACAAACAACAGGAAGACAAAATCAAGCAGCAGCAGTAGTATATGTATATATATTTTTCTTTTTCTTTTCCAATGGGTAAGAGGTCTGCTGGCCGTATAGTTCTTGTAACATTTGAACTTGTAATCTCCCCAAGTCAAAAGGTAAAAGGAAGCGCATGAGGAAATCTTGAAGGGCTGTTTGGCTGCTGAGCTACTAGCTTGCCTGTCAGCTTGGCTGTTGGCCTGATGGCAGCGACAGCGCCGAATGCCAAAACGTGTTCAAGTTCATATGCCAAGATAGTCAGTTAGTGAGTCAGCCAGTCCAGTCTGTCCAGTCATTGACCCCGGCAGAGAACGGCAGCGGAATGATTATAGCAGTAGGCTGCCTATCAGCGTCATTTAAAACGTTTGAGAAAAATCGACTTATTTGATTCTGAAAAATAATAACCAAAATTTTGGAGTACAATTAAAACGAACAACATGGCAAATACAAAGCTAAAATCAATTAAAGCTAAACAGCGCACCCAACTTACAGACAGACCCAAGACCAAGACCAAAACCAAGATCAAGACAAAGAGCAAGAGCAAGATGATCCGGCCGAAAATCTCCTTCAAGGCAGCCGATATTAAAAAAACTAAGCCCAAAATAAACTCAAAGCTTCGCCCGCAGACTCCTAATTTGAAGCTCAAGCGGCAATCTTTCTTGATGCGCAAAGCAATGCAGCCACTGCTTCCGCCTCAGGGTAAGTCCAAGCAGAAGGCCAAAAAGGGCGTGCCGAAGAGCAAGCAGCACAAAGAACCGTCCTCGACCAACGCGACAATTGTGATTGTCAAAAACTCAGAGCCTCGCACCAATCACCTGTTAAGCTCTACCCAGAAGCGCAGGGCAACTAGCGTCAATAACCAGTTGCCGAATCAGAAGACAAATTATCGGAAGCCAGTTCGCATTTCGGCTGGAGCTGATGGCGGCTACAACAAGGGGCCACAGAGCAAAGTGCACAGGCGACAGCCGACTCTGATGTCGCCGCCGCAGAGTCTGCTGCCCCACTTGGGCAGCGGCGTCCAAAAAGAGTCATATAGCGCTTTTGGCTTTAAGGCTGTCCCACCCCCCAGGCCGATCCAGAAGAACGAGGAGCTTGTTATACCGCTGAGCAGTCGACTGCCCATCATTGATTTCATTTCCACTGATGAATTTGAGCGGTTACATAGCTTCAAGATTAAGCACAAGAAGCGATTCACTATCGATGGCAAGTATGGCGATAAGCTAAGAACAAAGAATTTTTAGCGATTCGGATCGACGAAGTTGCCGGACATCAGTTGTTAATGTTTTATGCGACTCTACGTAAATTCTGTGTACTGCGGTAAAATTTTTAGTCTACAGTTTTAAAATACATAGTCAGCTCCAAGAAGTTAACTATCACATAACTACAATCACGTTTTCATTTCACAACAACTCTAAGGCGAACCATTATTTGTCCAAAGCGAAATAACGTGTAGTCGATACAAAAAAAAAAAAAAAATAAATAAAATAAAGTTAATAAATAACAAGTAAGAAAGCTCAGGTCGAGGCGGCTCGTCTACGAGATACCCTGAGCCCTGCAAAAAACTAATATTACTCTTCTTTACGAACGTAAGAGCGCGCGCTCTGTTAACCGCGCAGTTGCTGCCGTGGCTCGAGGATGGGTTGGGCTTTGGACGCTTATAACTCGATTTCTAGATAGACGATCTTGATCAAATTCAGAGTAGATTAAGAGTATCTAAATGTACTCATGAGCCAAATTTCAAGTTTCTAGTATTTTCAATGGTTTTCAGATTGGGGGCGAAGGGACGTGACATCAAAAATCTTAAAGTTACAAAATCTGCGTATCCATAATATCTACCTAAATATACAAATGCAAATCTTGATCTAAAACGGTGTTGAAAGTAAATAATATTTTATCGATAATTTGGAAATGGGATGAGTTATCGAAAAAACAGAACAAACTCATACTACGTAACTAACATACGAGTGTTCATGTGAAATTTCAGCTCTCTAGCTTATGTAGTTTCCGAAATCTCGACGTTCACGCGGACGGACGGACAGACGGACAGGGCTAGATTAACTTTGTGCTGATCAAAAATATATATACTTTATGGGGTCTGCGACGTCTCCTTTTGCCTGTTACATATATTTTCACAAAACCAATATGCCCTAAATTCCCATTTTCAATGGGTTCCGGGTACAAAAATAATGTAAAGATGTCCATATAATCGAGATATAAGAATCGACTGCCAAATGTCAAAGGGTGAGAAAAAAAAAAGAAAGCTGTAGTTGAGACGTCTCGAGGTAATCCCCTGAGCCCTTCTTCGAACGAATAAGATTCCAAGAATGCTTCGTTTCGATTCTCCACACGTAAAAAACTATACATGCCAAAAAAAATACGAGCACACACACACGCTGATCTACGCTTGTAAGCATGTATGTGTGTGAGCATTACAAGCGTCTTGCTGTCTCACTGCTTTTGTTGCTGCGTCACATGAGTTTTGCTGCAAAAACTTTGTTATACCCTGAGCCCATTGAAAATGGGAAATCAGGGTATAATGGTTTTGTTAAAAGTATGTAACAGGCAGAAGGAGGCGTGGCAGACCCCATAAAGTATATATATTCTTGATCAGGGTGACGAGAAAAGTTGATATAGCCATGTCCGTCTGTCTGTCCGTCCGTCTGTCCGTCTGTCCGTCCGTCCGTCTGTCCGTATGTTTGAACGCGTCGATTTCCGAAGATACAAAAGCTAGAGAGTTCATTCTTTTTGTGTTAGATCCGTATATTGCACGCGCAGTACGAGTTTGTTTCAGAAATTCGATAACTTGTATATTTGCAAAGTTATCGATAAATGAATTTATCGGGAACCAGTTATAAAATTCTAGCTAATTCATCTTTAGAGTTAGAGTCTCCAAGTCTTCTGCATATATATAGATACTAATTTAATACAATTTCGGTTTTTGTCAGATTCCGGTCCCCACTTCGCCCCACCACCCCCAAATGTGAAAAAAATGCATTTCAAATACTAGAGACATGAAGTTTGGTTTAGCATATAGATATGAATATCATAATCATAATCTGAAGAGATCAATACGATTGTCCGTCTAGAATCAGAATTATTAGTCTATAAAGTTTTCTCATCAAAACCCATGTGGCGCAGCAAGCAAGGCAGCGACACTGCAAGACGCGTTGCGGGCGCACATACATACATGTGTATATACATATGTATGTATGTATATATGTATGTAAATGTGTGCAAGCGTAGATCAGCGTGTGGCTGCAATCGTACATAAGTATGTACATATGTATGTACATATTTGTGCATGTAAAGCTAATTGTAAAAGAGTTATGATTTCTAAAAAAAACCTAAAATGTTAAATAGAATATGTAGATCATATGCTGAAATTCTCATTACATTCCATTATATATTTAAAAAATTTAAAAACAATTAAAATAACAATGGAAATGCAAGCAACGTTGAGCAATGCAAATCAATTTTCGTATGCGTGTGCACATATACACACAAAAAATCTTGGGCCGTTTTCTATGTTGCTATGCGTGTATATTCTAAAAATCACAATTGTTTTTGAATTGCGTTAGAATTGTCTTTGAATTGTATTTGTATTTTCAGCCACTGCTTTAGTGTTTCTTTCGTATATGGCGAATTTCATTCGTTTTCGCTACTCTGCGGTTTAAGTGAGCCGTGGTGTAGGTGGCTAGGCAGATGCGATGAATGTTGGGGTGTCGCAGGTTCTAGTCTCGCCTAAGTCCTTCATGATTTCTTATTCTTATTTTATTTTTTTTTTTATTATTTCTTTCTTTATTATTATTTAATCTTTTGTATTTGATACCTTTGAAAGTCAGTTGGTAGTTTAACTAATTGTGAATAAGTGCGTTTTTTTTTTTTTTAATTTCAAATATTTAATAGCATAATTTCTGAAAGTGTTTTGTTTCAATTATATTTTATTCCGTTAAGTCAACAGAAAATAATAAACAGAAAGTTTGCCCAAAAAACTAAAGCACGTGACATCTGCGGTAAGAGTTTTCCTATATGTATGCACACATGTACATTCAAAACTAGCCTAGCATTTAAACTAGTCTAAGAATTTAAACTTGCTAGATGGCGCTTTAGCAGTGAACTTATTTATTATGGCTATTACAGCTTCGAGTGGCATTGATATATTTCTTTTACAATTATGAAGTGTCTGTCCTATTTAAGGTGATGCGTGTTAATCGAGGAACTTCTATTTGTTGGGTCAATTTTTAATGATATTTAATAATATAAAATTTTTCGAATTTCAACTAATATAAGCGCCATCTATTATTATTTTTTGGCAATGCATACACACATATGTATATATACATGTACATATGTACATTTTGAACGTAACATGCATACATTCTTACCTATACTTTCTGATTTATCCATAAGTTAAAGTATCATCACTATTGAGTAATGATTTTAAAAATATCTGTATTCTCAAGCTATGGTGATAAATAGGCGTATAATAATTACACACAGCGAAAATCTAAACATACAATCACTTATCAGTAATTGTCTGATTGATTATCATTCATTTATGTGGGTGCAATAACTAAAGGAACATGTTTAACAGATTTTAGACAGTATCCAACACTGAAACTTCAATGTTCTGTAAAACGATTAGTCTGTTACTTGCGATTGCCATCACAGTACAGATTATTATTTTATTTTATAAACATTGGGTTCAGGGTATTATCTAGTCGAGCATTCTCGACTAGAGTTTTCTTACTTGTTGTTTAATAATTCTGTTTCTAGACGGACAGACGGACATGGCTATATCGACTTTTCTCGTCACCCTGATCAAGAATATATATACTTTATGGGGTCTGCCACGCCTCCTTCTGCCTGTTACATACATTTAACAAAACCATTATACCCTGATTTCCCATTTTCAATGGGCTCAGGGTATAAAAATAAAAATAGTAATCAGGGGGAGTGGAAATAGCCCTCAATAGACTAGTATTAATTGAAAACTCTAGGGGTATGTATATAAAATAAGGTAGAAAACAAAAGAACAATGACGAGAAAAGTTAAAAACGAGTTAGCTATATCGAGAAATAATAGAGATAATTCAAATTTATTATTTCTTGATCTTGCCTGGCATATTACAAATATGAAGCAGTGAATAACCCATAGAGATATAGAGAAGCAAATAAAAATGTGGTATTAGGAAGGCAAAGGACTTTTGCACAAATTATCTGCGTAGCGTTTATTTCGCGCAAAAAATGGAAAAAGTTTTGCTGACGCCGGGCGTCGAGCCGTCGACCCAACGACTTGACTCGCTATGGAACGAAACTTAACGGAACGGAATGGCTCCTGCCTGATCAGGTAGTGGCCCAGACAACTGCCGTGACATGGCCCTGGCCTCGCCTGGCCAATGCGATGTGGTGTATTTAAAACTTTTGCCGTTTTGCCTGCTTTGCCGCGGAGTTGGAGTCGGAGCTAAAGTTGTAGTTGGAGATGGAGATGGCGATGGCAATGGCGATGGGGACGCTAGCAACGCGCCAAGGAATGCCGTGTGCATTTGTTGTTCTTCACTCTAGAGAATTTATCGGGCTTGTTTTCATTTTCGCTGTTGTTAGAGAATTTGCATTTTGGGGTAGCTTAGCAGCCACGAGACGACGGCGGCTTTTAACCTCAAACCAAATGGAAATTGAGCTTCATTTAATTCATTGTACGCTCGAAAAGGGGCAAAGGGTTAAACGTTCGGCGACAACGCTGTGTTGAGAGAATTTGGCCATGGCATAATCAGCTGCAGAACCAGAACCAGCAGCAGCAGCAGCAGCCCAAGCCAGGACCAGTACCAACAACGTCAGCAACATTTAAATGACTGCGGCTTCCGTCAACGGCAACGCCTTGCTAATGTTTATGCTCCCAGCCTTATAATCGAGTGGCGACGGCGACGGCGACGGCGGAGGCAATGGAACGACTAAGTGCACTTCTTCCCCAGATATGCTTTAATTGCCTTCAAGTTGGCCAAAGAAGACACCCGCCAGAGGAAGAAGGTTGAAACGAGAGAGGCAGAAAGCAGGAGAGAAGAAGAAAGTACGATTGTATGTGCAGTCAAAGCCTGTCTCAAATAGCATTGGATTGCAAACTTCAGCAATAAAGTTGAGTGGATGAAAGCCCTCATCAGTGGGCAGGAATTTGGGTGCTATCCAATCTCATTACCCGTTATGTCCAGTTAAAAGTTGCTCTAATGGGAATATATATGTATGTCTCACTACTTTGGCTTGAGCTGCAGTTGATTAAATTGGTTTGGATAAAGCTAGATAAGCCAAGATTTAATTCCTCAAGGAGAACTACTCCCGCATATTAGATACATGATGATATCTCTAAACTGTGTTAAAACAATTGTTTGGGTTGCTGAACTTTTATAAATGTATTCTGATTTCTGAGCATAAATCGAGCAAGTCATATTACGATTACTATATAATCATATAGCATATCGCATATGAGTAATAATGTTGGGTGTTGGGTGATGGGTGTTTGGTTTTGAGTGTTGGGTGTTGGAGACCACATTTCGCCCGGCTGAGCATTGCCGATGGCGATTCTGTGCCGGTTAGCAATGGTCCCATTCAGAGGGCATTTCCTATGGCTGCTGTGCCGACGGGTTTTGTGAGTGACCAATTGGTAAATAGAAGGAAATTTAATTATGCATTCAATGGTAAATAGCTGATACAAACAATCTGATAGAGTTTACTTTATATACATACAGTGTATAATATTAATATTCGGTTTTTTGTTTTTTTCAACTTCAAACGCAAATAATAAGCTATTTAATAAAATAAAAAAGTGTAAATGGTAAGTTTTAGAATGAAAAATTACATTTTCATTGAGCTATAAAGGTATTATATTTAACATAACTAATAGAAATTATAGATAAACTATGTTTTATTTGCGTTTGAATTTGAAAAAAAAAAAACCGAATATTAATGTGATGCACTGTATATATATGGGTGTGTGTTCATGTGCGTGTAGTTTTACCCAATTTATATACCAATTATGCAGCACAAGTGACACAAGTGCAGGCGTGTGTGTCGCAATTTGACCTGCTTATTGAACGCAATTACCCGGCACAGTTTCATGCATGCAGAAACGATGCCAACGCAACGCAGCACTGAATCGTGTCAAAGTTCCCGGGAATATAACTTTCCCTTAGCTGCCTCGGGCTCTGGCTATGGCGCCAACTCTTTAGGCAATCGCAGGACTTTTGTTAATTAGGCACAGCTGGTCAATTGATCCACTTCATGCGCCCAGATCAACTTATTTCCTTGGCCCGAAAACTATGATATTAAAATGGAAAACTAGCCAGCAATACGAAATCGAAAAGCAGACAGAGCATAAAACTCCTTAAAAACAGACAAACATAAACAAGCAAAATGAAACAAAAAACAAGTAAGAAAACTCTAGTCAAGAGTGCTCGTCTAGATAATACCCTGAACCCAATGCTAATAAAATAAAATAATAATCTTTACTGTGATGGTAATCGCAAGTAACAGACTAGACGTTTTACAGAACACAATTGAATTTTCAGTGTTGGATAATGTCTAAAATGTGTTAAACATGTTTCTTTAGTTATTGCACCCACATAAATGAATGATAATCAATCAGACAATTACTGATAAGTGATTGTATGTTTAGATTTTCGTTGTGTGTAATTACGCCTATTTATCGCCATAGCTTGAAAATACAGATATTTTAAAAATCATTACTCAGAACAAATGCATTTCAATAGTGATGATACTTTAACATATGGAAAAATCAGAAAGTATAGATAAGAATGTATGCGTGTAACGTTCAAAATGTACATATGTACATGTATATATACATATGTGTGTATGCATTGGCAAAAAAAAAAAAAATAATAGATGGCGCAACGCGCTTATATTAGTTGAAATTCCAAAGATTTTATATTTTTAAATATCATTAAAAATATACCCAACAAATAGATGTTCCTGGATTAACACGCATTAATTAACACAGACACTTCATAATTGTAAATGAAATATATCACTGCCACTCGAAGCTGTAATAGCCATAATAAATAAGTTCACTGCCAAAGCGCCATCTAGCAAGTTTAAATTCTTAGACCATGCTAGGCTAGTTTTAAATGTACATGTGTGCAGATGTCAAGTTCTTTTGTTATTGGGGCAAACTTTCTGTTCATTATTTGCTGTTGACTTAACGGAATAAAATATAATTGAAACAAAAACACTTTCAGAAATTATGCTATTAAATATTTGAAATTTAAAAAAACGCACTTATTCACAATTAGTTAAACTACCAACTGACTTTCAAAGGTATCAAATACAAAAGAATAAATAATAATAAAGAAAGAAATAATAAAAAAAAAAATAAAAAAAAATTTAAAAAATTAAAAATAAAAATAAGAAATTATGAAGGGCTTAGGCGAGACTAGAACCTGCGACATCCTAACATTCGTTGCATCTGCCTAGCCATCTACACCACGGCTCACTTAAGCGGCAGAGTAGCGAAAACGAATGAAATTCGCCATATACATACGAAAAAAAACTAAAGCAGAGGCTGGAAATACAAATACAATTCAAAGACAATGCTAACGCAATTCATAAACAGTTGTGATTCTTAGGCTACAAACACAGTGCACGCTGTGACGAAGACGAAGCTGAAGACGAAAAACAGTGCAGAACAAATCGTATGAATTCGCTCGCTTGTACGCATAGTGCGCGCTGTGACGAAGACGAAGATGAAGACGAAACGCAAGCAATCAGCTTCAAACGCTGCTGTACTGAATTTGAAGACGAATTGCTTCATATTTACCTCATCAAATCAATATTCCGATAATACTTTATCTCCACAGCAGCAGCAACCGAGCACTTTTGTTACATCAGGAAATATTATTACATTTTCAAATTAAGTTAAGACAGTCGATAAAAAGTAATTAAATGAGAAGTAATAATCAGTAAAATGCATAAAACTAAATATATTTTAAATTATTTTTTTACCTTAACGTCACAATTAGCCTTTCAGCACATATAATTGGCGTTTTATTAAAATTAGTCCAATTTTTAATAATAAGTGGCTCAATTTTAATTAAAATATAATCAAATATGCTAATTGTCATTCTGGTATATTCCACAAATTTCTTTTCATCGTGGCGCAACTCATCATACAAATGATGAAATTCGCCAAATGCTTCTCTTCCCAAATTTATAGGGTGTACTTTTTTATTTACTCTTATACGTTTTAATTTAAAATATAAGCTTTGCTCAATCAGCAGGTCATCATCTGATGAGGAATCCATTGCGACTAACATAACAAAATCGCAACCAATTCGTCTTGCACTGTGCAACCTATTCGCTTACTCGCAACGCAAGCAATTTCTCTTCAGCTTCGTCTTCATCTTCGTCTTCGTCACAGCGTGCACTGTGTTTGTAGCCTTAGAATATACACGCATAGCAACATAGAAAACGGCCCAAGATTTTTTGTGTGTATATGTGCACGCGCATACGAAAATTGATTTGCATTGCTCAACGTTGCTTGCATTTCCATTGTTATTTTAATTGTTTTAAAATTTTAAAAATATATAATGGAATGTAATGAGAGTTTCAGCATATGATCTACATATTCTATTTAACATTTTAGGTTTTTTTTAGAAATCATAACTCTTTTACAATTAGCTTTACATGCACAAATATGTACATACATACATATGTACGATTGCAGCCACACGCTGATCTACGCTTGTACACATATACATACATACATACATATACATACATATATGTATATTGTTGATAATTTGGAGTGTTAAGTGCAGTGCACGAAATAAGCTGTGACATAGAAAAGGGCAGTTATTTTAGTTTTCTTTAGTTTTAAATGTTATTTCTTAGAATACAAAAATAATGAAGTGCTTTACTATATAATGGATGACTAATGAATAAGACCTCATTTAAATTTTTTGGATATCTTTAATGGCTTAGCGGCAATACGTCTTTAAAGTTTTACTATACCACTGCACGAAATAAGCTGTGAGCCATTGTATGTATGGAGGTATGCCTGCAATGCGTCTTGCTGTCTCGCTGCCTTGCTTGCTGCGCCACATGGGTTTTGCTGCAAAAACTTTATAGACTAATAATTCTGTTTCTAGAATCTAGATGGACAATCGTATTGATATGTTCAGATTAAGATTATGATATTCATATCTATATGCCAAACCAAACTGTATGTCTCTAGTATTTGAAATGCATTTTTTACATATTTGGGGTTGTTGAATTGAGGACCGGAATCCGAAATCTGACAAAAACCGAAATTGTAATAATGTAGTATCTATATATATGCAGAAGACTCGGAGACTCTAACTCTAAAGATGAATTGGATATAATTTTATAATTGGGTCCCGATAAAGTTTTTTATCAATAACTTTGGAAATATACGAGTTATCGAATTTCTGAAACAAACTCGTACTGCGCGTGCAATATACGGACCTAACACAAAAAGAATGAACTCTCTAGCTTTTGTATCTTCGGAAATCGACGCGTTCAAACATACGGACAGACGGACAAACGGACAGACGGACGGACGGACACACGGACATGACTATATCAACTTTTCTCGTCACCCTGATCAAGAATATATATACTTTATAGGGTCTGCCACGCCTCCTTCTGCCTGTTACATACTATTTACAAAACCATTATACCCTGATTTCCCATTTTCAATGGGTTCAAGGTATAAAAAAACAAGAACAACAGCGACAATATTGCATTGTCTTAAGCATTTACGTATGTACATATATACACACATTTACACATACGTAGACTATGTAGACTATATTGTATACACATAAAATTGCCGGAAACTTATTGCAATTGCCTCATATTCTTTCATTTAAGAACAATTCTTTATTGTTGTTGCTCACTTTGCCGGGCCTTGGCAGCAACATGCACATTATATATACATACATATATATATATATATATAATATAGAAATGTCAATAACAACAACAATAAGGCTGAGTAGAACAACAAGTAGAACAAGTCCCCTTCAAGCCCCCATGTCCAATGCGGCAGTCGCCACGTGCATTGTTCACTTTGCCAAAAACAATTTCCATACTGCCCTCAGTCAAGGGCACTTCACGAGTGCCTGAATGAGTCTCTGAGTGTGTGAGTGTTTATGTGAATGTATGTAGCCCTACTCGTATGCAACTGTGTGTGCGAGTGAAGTGCGTTTGTATGTGGTACAAGTCAAAAGCATGTTTAATTTACGTTGACATTGTTACTGAACAATTCATGAATGTAAAATAATTGCTTTTCAATTGCGGCCTAATTGGAAATTTCATTTTGCCACACTAAGCGCCCATATATCCCAGGAATTCAAATATATGCATATATTTAACATTTATATGCAGACACACATATTGTATGTATATGTCATAGCGCGATTATAATCGTGCCTTGGTGTCGTTAGAGCAGGTATCGAAGTAGTTACCATTCATACTCAAATTGGCTGCTGCTGCACGTAGTCCCTGGTTATTAAGAAAAGACCGAACCTAGATTTGAATTTTAGATGCAGAACATTCAAGAAGTTCAACGCAAAGAGAATTAAGTAAATTACAGGGAATTCGTGATATAGCATGAATAGAAAAATAGAATAGCGTCGTGTATAGAAAATATGGAATCCGAGTCATCTCTGACATCAGAAGTGGGATCCGCCATGCTTACTAACCAAGTCACTGATTCTTATTTGACTGTGTTGGAAATTCAAAACCGCAATCTAATGGACATAATAAAGAATATGCAAACACCGAGAGCACAGGAAAACGATGGAAGGGCAACGCACATATCGCTGCCCCAGTTCAACCCCGATATTCCTGGAGTGGATGCCTCAGCTGGGTGCACAACAGCAGACCGCATTTTCGCGGACAACGATCTCAAAGGCAGCGCATCACAATGGCTGCCACAAATATGTTTCGCCGATATTTCGTGGCCACAATTTAAGGAACTATTTATCCAACAGTTTATGGGCATCGAGACATCAGCAGCCACTTTTCTAAATGTTCTAAGCGGTCCACCAAAATCTGGAGAAGGCATCGCTGAATATGGCAGCCGCATCGTCATGCTGCTCATGTCAAGGTGGAAAACCAAGGAGTTAGAAAGAAATTGCTAACGTTGGCTCATTTGGCGCAAATTGATAATAAATTATCAATAAATGTGAAAACTCGAAATAAGCTGCAACAACAGCTGCAAGTACACTCATTCAAGGAGTGCAATTCAGACGACGATAGCGTTGCAACTAGTTCGGAACGCAATATGCAGAATCATATTGGGACAACTAAAAGATAGGAATCATAATGGAAAATAGAAGGATAACTGTAAAATGCAATGCCTAAAGTGTTCAGGAGTCGTACATTTCGCATCGGCTTGTCCAAGTGGAAATATCAGAGTCCCTGACAAGTGTGAAGAGATCGTTAATGTACATCAGGAACAATAAGCATAGCTGGTGAGTCCGTTCAATTTAGCTTCAACTTTGGACTATTCAGACTATTCTTCAGTAAAGTAAAGTGTTGCCGACAATTTCAAATTAAATGGTATAAGCAACGATACTATTTGTAGTAGCCAGCAAGTATTATGTAATATAAATGTTGAGGAATATTGTTTTGAGATTTTGTTACATGTGGTCCGGCCGAATCTAAATAACATTCATATGAACTTGAGGCGGTAACAGTAGTTAATAGCTTCAACACTTAATTGTCTTATAGGGCGTAAATTTATTGTATACACAGACTGCAATGCGCTGAAAGCTAATCGTACTAATTAGTCTTATGATTTTGATATAGAGTATAAAAATTTCTGGAGAGCGAATGGCGCATGTAAACTTTCTTTCTTCGAATCTAGTGCCTAATAAAAATAGGGGCCTGAATAACCGATAATTGTTTAATTTCGGAACAACATCGGGATTATGAGATATTAAACATGTCTACGAAATTGGAGGATTGTGAATTGCCAGAAAGTCTAAAGAAATCATATGAATTGCGTAGTGCAATATTACATAGAACAATTCAAAGAAACGGTAAAAGCAAGTATTTGCCTGTAATCCCAAGAGCATTTATATGGGTAATTGTAAATCACGTCCATTACTGTACATAATTTGAATCGCAGATGAAACAGGCAGAGTTTCATCTTATAAATAAAAATAAAAATAAGAAATTATGAAGGGCTTAGGCGAGACTAGAACCTGCGACATCCTAACATTCGTTGCATCTGCCTAGCTATCTACACCACGGCTCACTTAAGCGGCAGAGTAGCGAAAACGAATGAAATTCGCCATATACATACGAAAAAAAAACTAAAGCAGAGGCTGAAAATACAAATACAATTCAAAGACAATGCTAACGCAATTCATAAACAGTTGTGATTCTTAGAATATACACGCATAGCAACATAGAAAACGGCCCAAGATTTTTTGTGTGTATATGTGCACACGCATACGAAAATTGATTTGCATTGCTCAACGTTGCTTGCATTTCCATTGTTATTTTAATTGTTTTTAAATTTTTTAAATATATAATGGAATGTAATGAGAATTTCAGCATATGATCTACATATTCTATTTAACATTTTAGGTTTTTTTTAGAAATCATAACTCTTTTACAATTAGCTTTACATGCACAAATATGTACATACATACATATGTACGATTGCAGCCACACGCTGATCTACGCTTGTACACATATACATACATACATACATATACATACATATATGTATATTGTTGATAATTTGGAGTGTTAAGTGCAGTGCACGAAATAAGCTGTGACATAGAAAAGGGCAGTTATTTTAGTTTTCTTTAGTTTTAAATGTTATTTCTTAGAATACAAAAATAATGAAGTGCTTTACTATATAATGGATGACTAATGAATAAGACCTCATTTAAATTTTTTGGATATCTTTAATGGCTTAGCGGCAATACGTCTTTAAAGTTTTACTATACCACTGCACGAAATAAGCTGTGAGCCATTGTATGTATGGAGGTATGCCTGCAATGCGTCTTGCTGTCTCGCTGCCTTGCTTGCTGCGCCACATGGGTTTTGCTGCAAAAACTTTATAGACTAATAATTCTGTTTCTAGAATCTAGATGGACAATCGTATTGATATGTTCAGATTAAGATTATGATATTCATATCTATATGCCAAACCAAACTGTATGTCTCTAGTATTTGAAATGCATTTTTTACATATTTGGGGTTGTTGAATTGAGGACCGGAATCCGAAATCTGACAAAAACCGAAATTGTAATAATGTAGTATCTATATATATGCAGAAGACTCGGAGACTCTAACTCTAAAGATGAATTAGCTAGAATTTTATAACTGGTCCCCGATAAAGTTTTTTTTATCGATAACTTTGGAAATATACGAGTTATCGAATTTCTGAAACAAACTCGTACTGCGCGTGCAATATATGGACCTAACACAAAAAGAATGAACTCTCTAGCTTTTGTATCTTCGGAAATCGACGCGTTCAAGCATACGGACAGACGGACGGACGGATAAGAAATATATACTTTATGGGGTCTGCCACGCCTCCTTCTGCCTGTTACATACTTTTAACAAAACCATTATACCCTGATTTCCCATTTTCAATGGGCTAGGGTATAACAAATTCGATTCCATTTTTTTTTGGGCATAACTTCTACACTGTTTCAGCTAGAACTTTTGTTTATTTATGTAGATATTATGGATACGCAGATTATGTAATTTACAGATTTTGGATGCCACGCCCCCTTCGCCCATAATTTAAAAAAAAAACGCATTTCAAATACTATAGACTTGCAATTTGGCATATAGATAGATTTAGATACTCAGCCCAACCCGCCTCCAAGCCACGACAGCAACTGCGCGGTTAGCAGAGCGTGCGCTCATAAGTGCGTAAAGAAGAAGAGTATCACTTTTTTGCAGGGTTCAGGGGATCTCGTAGTCGAGCCGTCTCGACCTTAGCCTTCTTACTTGTTTTAAAATGCTTGCTGCCAATTGATTGCCAATTAATTTATACATGCGCATATGAATTGTGCATTTAAGCAAAAACTAAAACTGCTTTATGCTTTCCGATTTGCCACGCTGTGTGGCAAGCAGTTTTTCTCTGCATGCATATATGTATGTATGTATGTATGTATGTGTACACAGATGTTTGTATGTGTATACACATCCAAGTGTGTATACATATTCCAAGAATTGCGATTGTATTGTTTTGTTTTGTCACAAGCTGCTGATCAGCTGTGAATTTATTTAGGTTTAGCTAACGATTACATGTTATTTTCAAAAGACCTGGGTTCGAATCCCGCTGGAAACTTTTTATTTATTAATCAAAAACTTATACATTTTATTTTTTAAATTCATTAATATTATTATATTTATGTTAAAATGCTTTCTGCCATCTTAGCAATTACTACTAAGCTATTATATGCATGAATTATGCAGTTGGCCACAACAAACTTCTTTGCCGATTTGCCACGCCCCCAGTGGGCGTAGACGCATAATTTTTTGCTAACGTGACTGCAAAGTTTGGTTGCTTACATTTAAAAAAATGTGAAAATTACAGAGTATTTTTCGATATGCCACGCCCCAAAGAGGCTGAAAAATTATTTTTGGGTAATCGATAGGGGAGGACATTAGTAACTCAACCGTCCTATTTTCAAACTTCTAGCTGTAAAACTGTAGAAGATATAAGCTTTTGCGGTTTGCCACGCCCCTGTGGGCGTAGGTATATCCACCTTAACTTATTGTACTTGGGTTGTCAGCCCGAGTATACATGCAAAATTTCAAGTCTCTAGTGTCATTAGTGCTCAAAATATAGCACAATTTGAAAAATCACTATATATTCAGGTCCGATTTGCCACGCCCCTAACTCTCTAGCTCATCTAGTATGATAACTTCCGATTTGCCACGCCTAGTGGGCGGATCGAGAAAATGTTAACACTTTATAATTCGGGAGCATATATGAGTATATGTTTAAAATTTCAAGTCTCTAGCTCTAATAGCGCCGAAAAATATATAAATAAAGTATAAATACTGAAAACCCCAAATGCGTTTTTCTGCAAAAATAGATGAAACACTTCAAAGACAATTATATTTCAAATATAATTATAAAATATTATCTTTGCATTTGTTCTTGATCAGCATTAAGAAAAAAAGTAAGTTGATCTAGCCCTGTCCGTCCGTCCGTCAGTATGAACGGCGAGATTTCGGAAATTACAAAAGCTAGAGAGCTGAAATTTCACATGAATACTCGTATGTTACTAACGTAGTACGTTTATTTTGCTTTTTTTCGACAACTCATCCCATTTCCAAATTATCGATAAAAAAACGAAAATTCGTTTAAATTTTTTAGGTTTTTTGGGCATAACTTTTATGCCCTTTTAGATAGAGACCTCAAATTTAATTAATGTAATTCTCAGATTTCGGATGCCACGCCCCTTCGCCCCAAATTGAAAAAAAGCAATTCATATAGTAGAGACTTGCAATTTGGCAAAAAAATATAAATTAAATTATACACGTCCAAAGTTCAGCCCAACCCACCTCCAAGCCACGGCAGCAACTGCGCAGTTAGCAGAGCGCGCTTACACATGCACAATGATGAAGAAATTAGTTTTTGGCAGGGTTCAGGGAATCTCGTAGTCGAGCCGTCTCGACTAGAGCCTTCTTACTTGTTTAAATCTAGTTTAAGGTTTTAAACATTGTTTTGAAATTGTTTAAGCCCCACGAATAAAATTCAAAATGGCTTATTATGTTTTAAAGCATTTTTTTTATAACTTTTCAAAGAAAACATAAGATTCCCATGTAAACAAAAATAAGTAAAACAGGTAAGAACGTTGCAGTTAGGTGCAACTAACTGCGAGAGACTATAACTTACGGCAAAAATTGAAGTCAATGCTTACAATGTTTCCATTTAGGCAAAATAATGACTTCCTTAATTGAAAAACCGGTTGGATATATTACAAGAAATCTAAAGTTCTCATTTGGCCTTAAGAACATTTTTTTCAAGTATTGTGAATAATTCTATGATTTAAGCTTGAAGTGGACAAGTAAGGGATTTAAAGGAAATATTTTGGTGCTGCGAAGGTTGCTTAATTGAGGATTTGTTGCTGCTCCCAGCCCGTTAGTCCGCAAAATCGTTATTGAACTACTAAAGAAGAAATCTAGTGAATTGACAAACTAACAAACAAATTGTTCAGCCAAACAGCGAACACAATACTACGGAGACACTCACATTCAATGTGATAGGTCAATGGACTGCACGGAGCAGATGGGGGTAATAGTGTGGGTGTAAAAGGAAGGGAAGCGAATAGTTGAATAAAAAAACAAAGAAAGAAATGTTAAAATAGAGAAGGAAAAGAACAAGTCTATAAGCCATTTTGCTCTCTCTCTCTCTCTCTCTCTCTCTTTCTCTCTCTTTCTTTCTTTCTCTCTCTCTCTGAAGTCCGTTTATTTCCCTATATATTAAGAGGCAAATTACTTGGGGCATTATTGATATGATGGAAGTCCATATATGAAATCGTTTCACAGATTTAATGACGTTTCATTTAGTGCTAGATAATTTAACTTTACATTGCCATTTCACTACATTTCCATCACAGCTAAACACTTTTTATACCCTGAGCCCAAATGGGAAATCTTTATACCTTGAATGATGTTATTAAAAGTAAGAAACAGGCAGATGGAGGCGTGGCAGACCCCATAGAGTATATATATTCTTGATCAGGGTGACGAGAAAAGTTGATATAGCCATGTCCGTCTGTCCGCCTGTCTGTCTGTCCGTATGTTTGAACGCGTCGATTTCCGAAGAAAAGAAGGCTAGAGAGTTCATTCTTTTTGTGTTAGGTTCGTATATTGCACGTGGTAAACGAGCTTGTTTCAGAAATTAAATAGCCTGTATATTTCCAGGGTAATCGATAAAAACAATTATCGAGAGTCAGTTGTAAAATTATATCTCATTCATCTTTAGAGCTAGAGCCTCCAAGTCTTCTGCATATATATAGATACTAATTTAATGCAATTTCGGTTTTTGTCAGATTTTGGATTCCAGTCCTCTACAGCTTTCTTACTTGTTATATTAAGAGTTGATAATGAATTAAAGTCAAATAAAAATTTCGCAATGGAATAGCTGGAATTAGCTTGCTTTAGCTTACGACATCGAAAAAGCTAATATATATATCTTTAAAGTGATCAAATTTGCAGGGTATCATTGGATTGAGCACGGTCGGGCACTGCACACCATTTATTATCGACATGTTTTGCGAATTGGTAAGCGCTTCAATTAAATTTTATTTGTCCCCACCCTAAAACACACCCACACCCATACACACACATACAGTGTGACATGCATGGGCAATTGATAAGCTCAATTGTCGCTGCTTGCCGTTCGGCCCTCTTTTGCCCCCATCTGGCTTTCACCCATCATTAGTTTTGTACTTTTGTGCACTTTTTGCTCGTAGCTAGCCGCAAATTTACTGCATGTCCATAGTTACTTACATACGTGTGTGGGTTGGTGTGTGTATGAAAAAACGATAACGATTGATAACCAAAAGTAGCCGCACATCGACAGCTCACCAGGGCTCCAATTTGAACTCAAAGTGCGACTGGACTTCTACCTTCTGTGTCCCCAACTGGTCCATTGCCTAGAAATTACATTTTCACAGCATTTGCTAATGTGGCAAATGTGTGCGAGACGCGCGCTCGTTCAACTGTAAGTGTGTGCGTGTGTACGGATGTGCATGTAGGTATGGATGTGGGTGTGTATGTATTTCACATAATGTGTCTCATAATAGAATTCAAATTCACTTCATTTCATCGCTCGCTGTAAACCAAAGCCAAACAAGTAAGAAGGCTCTAGTCGAGACGGCTCGACTACGAGATCCCCTGAACCCTGTCAAAAAGTGATACTCTTCTTATTTACGCACGTATGAGCGCGCGCTCTGCTAACTGCGCAGTTGCTGCTGTGGCTTGGGGGTGGGCTGGGCTGAACTTTGGACGCTTATAACTCCATTTCTAGAAAGACGATCTTCATGAAACTTTCGGAATATATGAAGAGCATCTAAATATACCCATTTGCCTAATTGCAAGTCTCTAGTATTTGAAATGCGTTTTTTTCAAATTGAGGGCGAAGGGGGCGTGGCATCCAAAATCTGAAACTTACAAAATCTGCGTATTCATAATATCTATCTAAATATATTAATTTATAGTCTCTAGCTAAAACGGTGTAGAAGTTACGCACAAAAAACAAAAAAAATGTAAACGAATTTTCGATTTTTTATCGATAATTTGGAAATGTAATGAGTTATCGAAAAAAAACAAAACAAACTCGTACTGCGTAGCTAACATACGAGTATTCATGTAAAATTTCAGCTCTCTAGCTTCTGTAGTTTCCGAAATCTCGAAGTTCATACAGACGGACAGACGGACAGACGGACGGACGGACGGACGGACGGACGGACGGACGGACGGACAGACGGACAGGGCTAGATCAACTTATTTTTCGATGCTGATCAAGAATATATATACTTTATGGTGTCTGCGACGTCTCCTTCTGCCTGTTACATACATTTTCACAAAACCATTATACCCTGAATTCCCATTTTCAATGGGTTCAGGGTATAAAAACGATGTGAATATCGTCGTGGCTGGTGTGTTTGGCAATTAGGGAGCTGTTGCCCTCTTACTGTCAGTCTCTGCTTTGGTCATTTCCGTTGTGTAATTTGGTATATCTAAACCCTGAACTGGAAGCTGCAGCACCTTCTCTCGTACATACGAGGCGACCATCATAATCCCATTGAATTGAACCTGGGATTCCGCCTGGTCTGCATTTACATCCAACTCCACCTCAATAAAAGCAACTTGTGTGTACTTAGTGTGTGTTTGAGAGTGTCTCAGCTTAAGCCTTATCCTCCACTTGGTCCAGCATTTTTAGAACTAAATGAAATCTGAAATGTGGACGTCTGAATGCCACTGAATTCAGTTCGTCATTTTGAACTGATTTAATAATTAATTTTTCCACAATTTGTCATTATTCATTATTGACTTTATTTATCATATTATCCAAGAAGTTTTCCATTTTCAAAATATGAATTCTCATTTAGTAATTGTTATACTCATACACAAAGTACAACGCGTATATTCGTTTTGTGCAATGTCTGTTCCTCCTGTCTGTATTGAATGCATTATTTTCGATACTGTTGAGACTAGACTCTTGAAATTTGAAACATATAAATATACATATACCTTAAATTATAAAGTATTACAACTTCCCCTATTTGCTTATCGAAAAACGTATTTTCCGTTATCTTAGAAACCATGGTTGTTGAAGTGTTAGAGAGTTGATATTTGCAATGTATACTCGTCTTGATCTGCTAAGATTAAAAAGATATGGCAAATGTGGTAAAACGTATCTTCTAATCTCGTAAGCTCGAATACTGAAATACATAGTTATCTGAATACATGGTTATTTTTGAAATTCTGCTTTGAGCACCATTATTATTTGGAACTTGAAGTTTGGTATACATACCAAAATAAAGTAACGGCTGTAAAATTCACAATTCGATCGCCGTGAATATGTATTCTGTAGTCGGTAATACCCGCCTGCCATATTCTTACTTGTTTTATTTTAATTGTAAAGAATTTCTAAGTAGGGTTGTTGAAAACCCCACCACAGACGGACAGATGGACGGACGGACGGACAGACAGACGGACATGGCTATATCAACTTCTCTGGACACCCTGATCAAGAATATATATACTTTATGGGGTCTGCCACGTCTCCTTCTGCCTGCTACATACATTTAACAAAACCATTATACCCTGATTTCGCATTTTCAATGGGCTCAGGGTATAACAAGTAAGAACGTTGCAGTTAGGCGCCACTAACTGCGATATACTTTGTTCCCATAGGTGCATCTTATTTATTTAATAAACATTTAATTAACGAAATATTTCGGCAATTAGAAAACGTACATGGCAAGCAACAAACGTTTTTCCTACACATACATACAGATTTACACATGTACACACTATACGAGTATACGCAATTTTCTAAGTATACATACAAAAGTTTGCATGCCAGAATATTCTAAGAATTGTGACTGAATTGGTAATTTTTCGATCGTTACTTTAGTTTTGTCACAAGGCGCTCTAGCAATGCATTGCAATGTCTTATTTGGTTTTAGTTAACAAAGCGCAGGTCAGGGCAGTGGCGCTGGTGGTAAGCATTATGCAAGCTATACTTAGGTGCGTGGGTTCGAATCCCGCAGAAAACTTTTTTTCAAAAATTATTTATTTTTTTATATTTGTATATTTATTATAAAATGCTTGCTGCCAATTTATAAACATACGCATATGAATTTTGCATTTAAGCAAAAACTAAAACAATTTTTCCGATTTGCCACGCTGTGTGGCAAGCAGTTTTTCTATGCATGCATATATGTATGTATTTATGTGTACACAGATGTTTGTAAGTGTATACACATCCAAAAGTGTATACATATTGCAAGAATTGCGATTGTATTGTTTTGTTTCGTCACAAGCTGCTGATCAGCTGGTCAGCTGATCAGCTGTGAATTGATTTAGGTTTAGCTAACGATTACATGTTGTTTTCAAAAGACCTAGGTTCGAATCCCGCTGGAAACTTGCTACTAAGCTATTATATGCATGAATTATGCAGTTGGCCACAACAAACTTCTTTGCCGATTTGCCACGCCCCCAGTGGGCGTAGACGCATAATTTTTTGCAAGTTCTTAGAAAAGGCCGAGGCTAACATGACTGCAAAATTTGGTTGCTTACATTCCAAAATGCGAAAATTACAGGGTATTTTTCGATATGCCACGCCCCCAAAGAGGCTGAAAAATTATTTTTGGGGCATCGATAGAGGAGAACATTAGTAACTCAACCATCCCATTTTCAAGCTTCTAGCTCTAAAACTGTAGGAGATATAAACTTTTGCGGTTTGCCACGCCCCCTGTGGGCGTAGATATATCTACCATAGCTTATTAGTCTTGGGTTGTCAACCCGAGTATACATGCAAAATTTCAAGTCTCTAGTGTCAATAGTGTTCAAAATATAGCACAATTTGAAAAATCACTATATATTCAGGTCCGATTTGCCACGCCCCCAATGGGCGTAGACATATAATTTTTTAATCGATCTTCTTAGAATCATAACATTAACTCACATGCAAAATTTCAGCGTTCTAGCTTTAACGGTGTAGAAGATACGTATTTCCCGATTTGCCACGCCCCCAATGGGCGTAGATATATCCGCCATAGCTTTTTGAACTTGGGTTGTCACCCCGAGTATACATTTCAAATTGCAACTCTCTAGCTCATCATCTAGTATGATAACATAACTATGGGCGGAAGAGTTTTCCGATTTGCCACGCCCCTAGTGGGCGGATCGGGAAAATTTTTACACTTTATAATTCGGGAGCATATATGAGTATATGTTTAAAATTTCAAGTCTCTAGCTCTAATAGCGCCGAAAAATATTGCGTTCATACGGACAGACGGACAGACGGACGGACAGCAAGACGGACATTGCACAAAACCAATATACTTTTTCCCCTTCGGGAACAAAGTATAAAAACGTGCAAAAGAACGATGACTCGTACGATAAGGGAAAACAGCTGAAAGAAGCATAGCATAGCGGAGCAGAGATGTGCAGAAAGAAGTGAATGTCAAACACAGCGCCAAAATATTCAGTCACACAAAAAGCGAATGAAAATGTCAAAGTAAATGATTTTCTCAATGATTCCCAGTGCCAAATGAAAATCGTAAAAACAGCAAAATACCAAATATGAAATGATTTGCAGTCATTTGCACGAGTGTGCATGCATGAGTGCTTTTGTGTAACTGAGACTACAATCGACTGAAGAGAGCACACTGCGATCAAGCAACAGTAGTTGCTTCAAGTGATAAAGAGACAATGAAATGGTGATGTAAATTAGAATTAAAACATCGATGTCGATGTCCATCTATGTGTTCAAAATCAAACATCGATGTTGGGTTGATACATCGGATTGAAAATTCGATGCATCGATGTGTGACCGATGTTTTAAAACATTTCCGTTTGACAATAAAACGAATATTTAATGTTTTTTAAACTGCTTTCATAGCGTTATTAACATACAAATCCCAAATACATAAAGGGTCGCTTTCAAATACGGTCAACTGCATTCGAAGATAAGCACTTATTTTTAAATCCATGTCCACATTCGGATTATGACGTTGAGCAAGCTCATAATGGTATTCCCAAAAAGATATGGAGCTCCCGGTAGTCTGTGGTATGACTTCATTGGTTCAAATAAGGATTTAATTTTCATAAGTGCGTTGGCACATGCCGAAAGATCACTAAAATTTCAAAGTTTGCTGTTCACTGATCACAAAATGGCAATGTAATGTTATTATGAAATTAAACCATTGATGTTTTACAAAATATCGATGCATCGCTCAACATCGGTATCAGCGAAAACATCGAAAAACATCGGAAAAATCATTAAAAAAAAACATCGATGCTCGATGCATCGATGATTTTTTACATCACTAGTATATATACATTGCATTGCCAAAAAAAAATAATAATAATAGATGGCGCTTATATTAGTTGAAATTAGACAATTTTTTTATTATTAAATATTATTAAAAATAGACCCAACAAATAGACGTTCTTCGATTACAAACGCATCACCTTAATTAACACAGACACTTCATAATTGTAAAAGAAATATATCAATGCCATTCGAAGCTGTAATAGCCATAATAAATAAGTTCACTGCTAAAGCGTCATCTAGCAAGTTTAAATTCATAGACCATGCGAGACTAGTTTTGAATGTACATGTGTGTGTACATATAGGAGAACCGCAGATGTCACGTGCTTTTGTTATTTGGGCAAACTTTCTGTTCATTATTTTCTGTTGATTTAACGGAATAAAATATAATTGAAACAAAAACACTTTTGGAAATGATGCTATTAAATATTTGAAATTAAAAAAAAAAAACCCACTTATTCACAATTAGTTAAACTAGCAACTGACTTTCAAAGGTATCAAATACAAAAGAATAAATAATAATAAAAAAGAACAAGTAAGAAGGCTCTAGTCGAGAAGGCTCGACTACGAGATCCCCTGAACCCTGCAAAAAAGTGATACTCTTCTTCTTTACGCACTTATGACCGCGTGCTCTGCTAACTGCGCAGTTGCTGCCGTGGCTTGGGGGTGGGTTGGGCTATACTTTGGACGCTTATAACTCCATTTCTAGATGGACGATCTTCATGAAACTTTCGGAATATATTAAGAGTATCTAAATCTATCTATGTGCCAAATTGCAAGTCTCTAGTATTTGAAATGCGTTTTTTTCAAATTGGGGGCGGAGGGGGCGTGGCATCCAAAATCTGTAAATTACATAATCTGCGTATACATAAAATCTATCTAAATAAATAAATTTGAAGTCTCTAGCTGAACAGTGTAGAAGTTATGCCCAAAAAACCTAAAAAATGGAAACGAATTTTTTTTATCGATAATTTGGAAATGGGATGAGTTATCGAAAAAACAAAATAAACTCGTACTGCGTAGCTAACATACGCATGTTCATGTGAAATTTCAGCTCTCTAGTTTCCGAAATCTCGACGTTCATACGGACGGACGGACGTACGGACGGACGGACGGACGGACAGACGGACAGGGCTCAATCAACTTATTTTTTTATGCTGATCAAGAATATATATACTTTATGGGGTCTGCGACTTCTCCTTCTGCCTGTTACATACATTTTCACAAAACCATTATACCCTGAATTCCCATTTTCAATGGGTTCAGGGTATAACAAAATATAAAACAAGTAAGAAAGCTGTAGTCGAGACTGCTCGACTACGAAATCCCTTGAGCCCTTCTTCGAACGAATCATATTCCTAGAATGCCTCGTTTCGATTCTCCACGCGTAAGAAACTATACATGCAAAAACACGAGCACACACACCCGCTGATCTACGTTAATACGCATGTATGTGTGTAAGCAAAGCAGGCGGCTTGCTGTCTCGCTGCCTTTGTTGCTGCGCCACATGGGTTTTGCTGCAAAAACTTTGATGATTAATAATTGTGTTTCCAGACGGACAATCCTATTGATCTCTTCAGATTATGATTATGATATTCATATCTATATGCTGAACCAAACTGCATGTCTCTAGTATTTGAAATGCATTTTTTTCACATTTGGTGGTGGTGGGGCGAAGTGGGGACCGGAATCCAATATCTGACAAAAACCGAAATTGTAATAAATTAGTATCTATATATATGCAGAAGACTTGGAGAATCTAACTCTAAAGATGAATTAGCTAGAATTTTTTAACTGGTCCCCGATAAATTCATTAACACAAAAAGAATGAACTCTCTAGCTTTTGTATCTTCGGAAATCGACGCGTTCAAACATACGGACAGACGGATAGACGGACGGACAGACAGACGGACATGGCTATATCAACTTTTCTCGTCACCCTGATTAAGAATATATATGCTTTATGGGGTCTGCCACGCCTCCTTCTGCCTGTTACATACTTTTAACAAAACCATTATACCCTGATTTCCCATTTTCAATGGGCTCAGGGTATAACAAGTAAGAATGTTGCAGTTAGGCGCAACTAACTGCGAAATACTCTGTTCCTATAGGTGCATCTTATTTATTTAATAAACATTTAATTAACGAAATATTTCGGCAATTAACAAACGTTTTTCCTATACATACATACAGATTTACACATGTACACACTATACGAGTATACACACAATTTTCTATGTATGCATATAAAAGTTTGCATGTCAGATATTCTGAATATTCTAAGAATTGTGACTGAATTAGACATTTTTCGATCGTTACTTTAGTTTTGTCAAAAGGCGCTCTAGCAATGCCTTTTTGGTTTTAGTTAATGAAAGCCATATCATGGCAGTGGCGCCATGCTATACCTAGGTGCGTGGGTTCGAATCCCGCAGAAAACTTGTTTTTAAAAATTATTATTTTTTAATTTTTTTTTATATTTGGTCAGCTGATCAGCTGTGAATTTATTTAGGTTTAGCTAACGATTACATGTTAGTTTCAAAAGACCTGCAAAATTTGGTTGCTTACATTCCAAAAATGCAAAAATTACAGGGTATTGATATGCCACGCCCCCATTTTCTATGGGCTCACGGTATAACAAGTAAGACCGTTGCAGTTAGGCGGAAATAATTGCAAGATACTCTGTTCCCGTAGGTGCCGTATATTTATTTAATAAACATTTAATTTCGGCAATTAGTAAACGTACATGGCATGCAACAAACGTTTTTCCTATACACACTATAAGAGTATACACACTGCGTGCGCGCAAATTAAGCGAATTTTTATGTATGTATACACACAAAGGCTGCATAGTAGTATTCTAAGAATTGTGATTGAATTGTGAGTTTGTAGCAGTGAACTTATTTAGATTTAACTAACGATTACATGTTATTTTAAAATGACCTCGGTTCAAATCCCGTTGGAAACTTTTTATTAAATAATCGAAAACTTACAAATTTTATTTTTTTTTAATTCATTCATATTTGTATATTCATGGTAAAATGCGTTCTGCCATCTAAGCACTTACTACAAAGCTATTGTAAGGATGAATTATGCAGTTGGCCTCAACAAACTTCTTTGCCGATTTGCCACGCCCCCAGTGGGCGTAGACGCATAGGAGGCCAATATAACTGCAAAATTCGGTTGCTTACACTCCAAAAATGCGAAAATTACAGGGTATTTTTCTATATGCCACGCCCCCAAAAGATGCTGAAACAATATTTTTGTGACATCGATAGAGGGGACATTAGTAACTGAACCATCCAATTTTCAAGCTTCTAGCTCTAAAACTGAAGGAGATATAAACTTTTGCGGTTTCCAACGCCCCCTGTGGGATATTATAGCTTATTGATATAATATAACTTTTTGATCGATCTTCATAGAAACATAACAATAACTCACATCCCAAATTTCACCGTTCTAGCTTTAAAGCTGTAGGAGATACGTTTTTCCCGATTTGCCACGGCCCTGATGGGCGTAGACATATCCGCCATAGCTTTTTGAACTTGTGTTGTCACCGCGAGTATACATTCCAAATTGCAATTCTCTAGCGCATCAACTAGTACGATTACTGGCATACAGGCGCATGAATTTTCCGATTTGTCACGCTTCTAGTGGACGGATCGGAAAAATCTTTACACTTTATGATTCGGGAGCATACATATGTAAGTATATGTTCAAAACTTCAAATCTCTAGCTCTCATACGGACAGACGGACGGACAACAAGACGGACATTGCACAAAACCAATAGACTATTTTTTATACCCTGAACCCATTGAAAATGGGAATTCAGAGTATAATGGTTTTGTGAAAATGTATGTAACAGGCAGAAGGAGACGTCGCAGACCGCATAAAGTATATATATTCTTGATCAGCATAAAACAAGTAAGAAGGCTCTAGTGGAGACGGCTCGACTACGAGATACCCTGAACCCTGCAAAAACTGATACTCTTCTTCTTTCCGCACTTATAAGCGCACGAGTTACCTCACTAGTCACATAGACGATCACACTAGAGATTATCATCGATTAACGATAACATAGACGGTCACATTGGAGATCATTATCGAACATAACGAATAAAGATCAGTTTATAGTTCACTCTACTCGAAGCTACACGTCTTTCAATTTATAAAATCAATCACAGATTGATAACTGGCGCAGCCTAAAGACTTCAGGGACAAGATGAAGAGCCCCGAAGGAACCTACTTTATAAAATATTACAAAGCATAAGTATATTTATTATTAATAAATAGATTACAATTACATGTGTAATATATACAAAAAAAAAAAAAAAAAACAAAAAAAACAAAAATTATTTAAAAACAAGTAAGAAAACTCTAGTCGAGAGTGCTCGACTAGATAATACCCTGAACCCAATGTTAATCAAATAAAATAATAATCTGCACTGTGATGGCAATCGCAAGTAACAGACTAATAGTTTTACAGAACACAATAAATAAGTTCACTGCTAAAGCGCCATCTAGCAAGTTTAAATTCTTAGGCTAGTTTTGAATGTACATGTGTGCATACCAGTGTTGCCATCTTTTCGCCAAAAAAACAGGACAGTTGACACCAAAACAAAGGACAAAAAAGGGCCAAAATATTTTTAAAAAGGTAAAAAAAAAAACCGGATAACATTTTTTCTATTTGTAAAGTATAATTTTTATACCCTGAGCCCATTGAAAATGGGAAATCAGGGTATAATGGTTTTGTTAAAAGTATGTAACAGGCAGAAGGAGGCGTGGCAGACCCCATAAAGTATATATATCTTGATCAGGGTGACGAGAAAAGTCCGTCTGTCCGTCTGTCCGTCCGTCCGTCTGTCCGTATGTTTGAACGCGTCGATTTCCGAAGATACAAAAGCTAGAGAGTTCATTCTTTTTGTGTTAGGTTCGTATATTGCACGCGCAGTACGAGTTTGTTTCAGAAATTCGATAACCTATATATTTGCAAAGTTATCGATAAACGAACTTATCGGGAACCTGTTATAAAATTCTAGCTAATTCATCTTTAGAGTTAGAGTCTCCAAGTCTTCTGCATATATATAGATACTAATTTATTACAATTTCGGTTTTTGTCAGATTTTGGATTCCGGTCCCCACTTCGCCCCACCACCCCCAAATGTGAAAAAAATGCATTTCAAATACTAGAGACATGCAGTTTGGTTTAGCATATAGATATGAATATCATATTCATAATCTGAAGAGATCAATAGGATTGTCCGTCTGGAAACACAATTATTAATCATCAAAGTTTTTGCAGCAAAACCCATGTGACGCAGCAACAAAAGCAGCGAGACAGCAAGACGCTTGCAATGCTTACACACACTCAGGCGTACAAGCATAGATCAGCGTGTGTGTGTGCTCGTGTTTTTGCATGTATAGTTTCTTACGCGCGCAGAATCGAAACGAGGCATTCTAGGAATATGATTCGTTCGAAGAAGGGCTCAGGGGATTTCGTAGTCGAGCAGTCTCGACTAGAGCTTTCTTACTTGTTTTATTTTAATTTTCGTTTAAAAGGTATAGCACCTCATCAAAATTGGTATTTTCGTTGCTATATGTATTTTTTGTGCCAATTTGGCGTACACAATTTTCCGGTAGCTTGTAGTTTTGGCAGCATTTGCCATTTCGTTGTAGTCCAAACCTAATCCAAAGATAATATATTTAATTGTATGTAATTGTTAACTTGGCTGAACACCCTTTCCACCTCAGCATTTGACGACACGGCACGGCAATGACAGCAAAGTGATAACAAATGCACCCAGGTCCGAAAAGTTTCTGTTTCCTGCTGAGTCTGTGTGGTTCTGAACTTGAGTCCAGAAAGATACGATACTTTCTGTATCTCTCCATTCTACAAGTTTTATTTTTAAACTGCACTTGCAGTATTTGCAAAATGACTCATCAATATTATTGGGAACGCGGCGGATCCATTTTTTTTTTTTTTTTTTAGACCGCGACATCCTAAATTTTAGTTTGTAAATTTGACAATTTTGTTAAACTTTTGAAAACTTAAATGATCGATCGATAAACATATTTTCGATTACAGGACTACAGCGTTTGAAACAGGGATACATCGTAAAATATCTTGCAATAAAGCAATATTAAAGCGATGTTATTGATTTACTTGACAAATTTTATAAACAACCTTCAACAATTAAAAAAGGATGAAAAAAGGCCAATATAATATAAAAAAGGCATTTTTTCCGGACAGGGGCTGTTTCTAAATTTTTGCGGCAGTTGTAATTTCAAAAAGGACAGATCTGTCCGGAAAAAGGCCAAGTTGGCAACACTGGTGCATACATACATATAGGAAAACTCTTACCGCAGATGTCACGTGCGTTTGTTATTTGGGCAAACTTTCTGTTCATTATTTGCTGTTGACTTAACGGAATAAAATATAATTGAAACAAAAACACTTTCAGAAATTATGCTATTAAATATTTGAAATTTTTGAAAAAAAAAACGCACTTATTCACAATTAGTTAAACTAGCAACTGACTTTCAAAGGTATCAAATAAAAAAGAATAAATAATAAAAAAAAAAAATATATATATATATATAAACAAATTAAGAATGGCTCAACCGGGACTTGAACCTGCGACACCCACATTCGTTGCATCCGCCTAGCTATCTACACCACGACTCACTTAAACGACAGAGTAGCGAAAACGATTGAAATTCGCCATATACGAAAAAAAAACTAAAGCAGTGGCTCAAAATACAAATACAATTCAAAGACAATGCTAACGCAATTCAAAAACAATTATGATTCTTAGAATATGCACGCATGGCAACATAGAAAACGGCCCAAGATTTTTTGTGTGTATATGTGCGCACGCATACGAAAATTGATTTGCATTGCTCAACGTTGCTTGCATTTCCATTGTTATTTTAATTGTGTTAAAATTTTTAAAATATATAATGGAATGTAATGAGAGTTTCAGTATATGATCTACATATTCTATTTAACATTTTAGTTTTTTTTTTAGAAATCATAACTCTTTTACAATTAGCTTTAAATGCACAAATATGTATGTACATATGTACGATTGCAGCCACACGCTGATCTACGCTTGCACACATATACATACATACATACATACATACATATGTATGTATGTATGTGCGCCCGCAATGCGTCTTGCTGTGCCACATGGGTTTTGCTGCGGAAACTTTATAGACTAATAATTCTGTTTCTAGATGGACAATCGTATTGATATGTTCAGATTAAGATTATGATATTCATATCTATATGCCAAACCAAACTGCATGTCTCTAGTATTTGAAATGCATTTTTTACACATTTGGGGGTGTGGGGGCGTATTGGTGACCGGAATCCAAAATCTGACAAAAACCGAAATTGTATTAAATTAGTATCTATATATACGCAGAAGACTTGGAGACTCTAACTCTAAAGATGAATTAGCTAGAATTTTATAACTGGTCTCCGATAAATTCATTTATCGATAACTTTGCAAATATACAAGTTATCGAATTTCTGAAACAAACTCGTACTGCGCGCGCAATATACGGACCTAACACAAAAAGAATGAACTCTCTAGCTTTTGTATCTTCGGAAATCGACGCGTTCAAACATACGGACAGGCAGACAGACGGACAGACGGACAGACGGACATGGCTATATCAACTTTTCTCGTCACCCTGATCAAGAATATATATACTTTATGGGGTCTGCCACGCCTCCTTCTGCCTGTTACATACTTTTAACAAAACCATTATACCCTGATTTCCCATTTTCAATGGGTTCAGGGTATAAAAAAAAAAGTGTATATAAATAAAAAATATGTGCATGTGCATATGTATGTACGTGCATGTATGCAGGTAACATTTATTAGTAATTATATGTAACTGCATGCATGTGTGTGGATACATAAATTGCGTAAATTGCTGTCTTATCGTGCTACAGATCATTAATGCATTTAGTGATCGAACCTACTGTATCGGACAGAGCGAACGAGACAACCAAGCAAAGTAACATTATACACTTACATATGTAGGTATACATGCATATGTATATATATATTTGATATATATTTAACATATTCACGATTTGAGCATTATATTATCATTGGCATTATTTTGACAATTAAACATGTATGTACGTACATACATATATCAAATTTTTTCAACAGAATTACATACATACAGATTTCATCATCTTAGTAAAGGTTACTTGACCTATGCACATATTTGTGTACATATGTATAATTCTATTCCTCGAATTCAGCAATTCTTGTTAAGTACATATACATACATACATGTACACCCATGCTTTGGCGAAGCTAACTTTGACTACATTTCATTGTTTTGCTATTAGAACGAGTCCAACACGCCACCGACGTCGCGACGCGTCGCTGCGCAAGTACTGCGTATTTTCATAGGAATCATATTATTTCATCATCTTTTAGCGCCACTGCGTTACTTTGACGACAGCGAAGAAATCATTTCAATTTTGAATATCGTTGCGTGTGGACCTCGCTGCTCAAAAAAAAAAAAAAATAAATAAATAAAAAGTTAGTGAAAGCAGTGTATTAGAAGGATTTTGAACAAACTAAATATTAATAAACAAAAAGAGAAACATCAAAACAAACAATATCAAAGCATTAGCAAAGCGAAAAAAAAAATAAATAAAATAAAATAAAGACTTGGTGCTGTTTGGACAAGATCACTGCATCGAGCAAGGATCTTGGACAAGTTCAAGTTTATTAAATGCTGAAACGGAAAAGTACAATCTTGATGTCTGAACAAGATCACTGCATCAAGCAAGGATCCTAGACAACTTCAATTGTATAAAAACAAATAAAATAAACAAAAAATATAAAAATTTAAAATATCACACTATACTCAAATAAGTAAGAACAAATGTGTGTGTAACCTTTGTATTATATAAAAAAAATGTATATACATACGTACATATGTTACAAAACATGACTGATGTCTGCCGCCCTTAGGTATGATAACTGCAACGCGCAAGAATCATGTCTAGCTTCAGCACAGTTATCACAAAGTTATTAGTAAAAGTCAAAACTAAAACAAATTCAAATACTGCAAGAAATATAAAATACAAAAATAAGAACAATTGCTTAAGCAATATATTATTTATGTCTGTCCGCCATTAGGTATGATTACTGCAATGCGCAAGAATCATTCCAGGCTTCAGCACAGTCATCACAAAGTTATTAAAAAAAAAAAAAAAAAAAAAAAAAAAATTTATGAATATTTATGTGAAACATAAAATATACTTAAAATGTTTGAAAACAAATAATAATAATAATAATATTCTTCACAGAACAAGTAAAACATAAGAGGATACAAAACAATACTACTACACACATACAGAACGCAATAGATGCCGTACCTGCTACACTACACTACAAAACGCAACAACAACAGCCCAAATTCATTGTCACGATACAAGTGGATGGATACCATACAAGCATAACATATACCGTACCTACTACCCCACTTAAGTATCTACAATAAGTAATATCTAATCTAAAATAAGAAACGCATAGCCCAGACATCCACATATTCCAATACACATTATTACATATATATATATTCAGTACACACTAAATACGCATAAAATCAGACCAATCATGTCAAAAACAACAACAAGAAGTGCAAGACGCACTGCTATCACAGAAGACAGGGAGGAATCTCCGATTTTGAATGAGTTACTGGATGAACACATACCACCGGCTCAAGAACCCAATTCAGATAGACATAATATAACAGGTAGTTTCAACATATCTGATCTTATAAAGACAATGCCTATTTTTGAAGGAAATGCAGAAGAATTAGGAGAGTTCATTTCAAACGTCGAGGAAATATTCTTGTTTATAAAAGGCTCAGAGCAAACTCATACAGGGTTATTTATCTTAAGAGCAATTAGGAACAAAATACAAGGGAAAGCCCACGAACCTTTATATCCAACAGGAGTCAAATTAAATTGGAATGATATAATAATTACACTAGTAAGGCACTTTTCGGACAAAAGAACAGAATCTGATTTAATTGCTGAACTAGGTATCTTAACAACACAGAGTCACCCTGTAGAAATTCTTTACGAAAATATTACCAACTTGCAGCGAACTTTAATAAACATTGTCAACGAAAAAGAAAGTAATCCAACAGTGCGAGAAACAAAAAAAGATATTTTTTTAATGCAATGCTTAGCCACATTCCTAAGAGGAGTACGGGGACCATTAGGACCCAGTATCCGAGGAAGAAACCCATTAGATATTATTACAGCCTACGAACTAGCAATAGCCGAAAAAGAAATTTTAAAAAAAATCAAAGACAAGCTAGGTCGTGAGTCAAATAGATCACAAAAGCAACAAACCGGAGAGAAAACTAATTACAGTAATAAACCGTACAGCCATTAGATGTAATTCACATGGATATATAGTCAATTAGATATAAATATATATTAACAATAATTGACAAGCTATCAAGATTTGCTACCGGTTACACCATAACTGCTAGAAACTGTATTAATGATGTAAATCAGTCAAACATTTCATTTGTACCTTCGGAATTTCAAAGAAGATAATTTTTGACCAAGG
Organism: Drosophila koepferae; assembly: GCA_030914345.1. Classification (NCBI taxonomy): domain Eukaryota; kingdom Metazoa; phylum Arthropoda; class Insecta; order Diptera; family Drosophilidae; genus Drosophila; species Drosophila koepferae. Next base: position 196,658 of record JAUESR010000034.1, read on the forward strand.
ACCTGAATTTGCGGGAAACATATTTGTTGATTTCTGTAGACAATATAATATCATCAGACACGTAACGTCATTTCATCAATCTTCAAGTAACTCCACAGTGGAACGTTTTCACTCATCCCTAACAGAAACTTACAGAATCATATACGATTTGAAACAAAAAAATTATCTACCTTGCACACACGAAGAGATATTTTAAGAAGCATTGACCACGTATAATAATGTCATTCACTCAGGCACAGGTTATATGCCGTTCGAATTATTTTCAGGAAGAACGCATATTTGTAAACAAACAGCTAACTTTACCAACGAGCATGAATATTTACGATAACTAAACTTATACCTAAGAAAATTATGTCCAGAATTAATCCAGCACCACTTGACAAAGACGAAATTGTTTTTGAAAAGAAAAGAGAAGAAATAAATTAACACCACGATTTACATTATACAAAGTACTAGAAGACAAGGGCCCAACTTTCATATCAAAGAAGAAACAAAAAATGCACAAGTCTAAAATAAAACGTATAACTAGAAAACCAAATAATTCTCAACCACATAGTATTTAAGCAAACCAAGTTATACGAAATAAAAAAAAAATAAAAAAAAATAAAAATAATAATAATAATAAAAAAATAAATAAATAAATAAATAAATCAAAAAATAAACAGATAAATAAATAATAAATAAATAAAAAAAAAATCTTATATGACATGCATAAACAAATATAATATATTATTAAGACAAATTTTGAAATGTACATATATGAATTGTTATAATTAAGTTAAGTTAATTAAGTTACCAATTTTTAATAATTAATTTGCTGCTACATAGCAGCAATTTCAATCAAAATATTGCTCTGCTCTCGCTATTGCTCTGATTTCGAAAGGCTACGTTGCATAGCAGAGAGCACAAAAACAAAACATCGGAGCACAGAGCAATAGCAAGAGCAAAAAATTTGCGATCTGCTATTTGTAGTTGTAGCAATAGCACAAGCATTGAAAGCGAAGTAAGAGCAAAGCAAATGAAAACAAAATTTGTGCTACTGCTACGGAGCATTTGCCTTGCTTTTTCTCTTTTCCTCTTCTGTTGCTCTCGTAGTTGATCTCGTAGTTGCTCCCGTAGTTGCTCCCATAGCAGCTCTGTACGAAATATTGCCGTTTAAGACGTTAACTTAAAATCATAAAAATTCATTTAATTTTATTTTATATTTTACTTGTCAAACTAAACTCATCCCATTTAGATGGTGCCATCGACAACTTTCCTTCATTTGAAGACGAAGAAACCAATTAGAATTAGAAATACACATTACTGCTTGCTTGAAATTTAATTTTTTGGTTAATTTTTAATTTAATTTTTTTATTATTATTTTTTATTTTTATTTGTTTTTTTTTTTTTTTTTTTTAACAAATAAATAAAATAAAATTAATGAATTCCTATGATTTTAAATTAACGTCTTAAACGGCAATATTTCGTACAGAGCTGCTATGGGAGCAACTACGGGAGCAACTACGAGATCAACTACGAGAGCAACAGAAGAGGAAAAGAGAAAAAGCAAGGCAAATGCTCCGTAGCAGTAGCACAAATTTTGTTTTCATTTGCTTTGCTCTTACTTCGCTTTCAATGCTTATGCTATTGCTACAACTACAAATAGCAATAGCAACATGTCCCGATGTTCTATGCTATGGAGCAGAGCAGAAGAGCATTCGTTTTGTTTTTGTGCTCTCTGCTATGCTACGTAGCCTTTCGAAATCAGAGCAATAGCGAGAGAAAAAACAAATACTCCGTTGTAGCATAGCATTTTCAATCACTGCTCATAACTCCATTTCTAGATAAACGATCTTCATGAAATTTTTAGAGTAGATTAAGAGTATCTATCTATGTGCCGAGTTGCAAGTCTCTAGTATTTGAAATGCGTTTTTTCATATTGGTGGCGAAGGGGGCGTAGCATCTAAAATCTGTAAATTACATAATCTGCGTATCCATAATATCTATCTAAATAAACAAATTTGAAGTCTCTAGCTGAAACAGTGTAGAAGTAATGCCCAAAAAACCTTAAAAATTTAAACGAATTTTCGATTTTTTATCGATAATTTGGAAATGAGATGAGTTATCGAAAAAACAAAATAAACTCGTACTGCGTAGCTAACATACGAGTGTTCATGTGAAAGCTCTCTAGCTTTTGTAGTTTCCGAAATCTCGACGTTCATACGGACGGACGGACAGACGTATGTTAGCTACGCAGTACGACTTTGTTTTGTTTTTTCGATAACTCATCCCATTTTCAAATTATCGATAAAAATTTACAGATTTTGGATGCCACGTCCCCTTCACCCACAATTTGAAAAAAACGCATCTCAAATACTAGAAACTTGCAATTAGCAGATAGATAGATTTGGATGCTCTTATTCTACTCTGAAAATTTCATTAAGATCGTTCATCTAGAAATGGAGCTATAAGCGTCCAAAGTTCAGCCCAACCCACCCAAGCCACGTCAGCAACCGCGCGGTTAGCAGAGCGCGCGCTCATATATGTGCGTAAAGAAGAAGAGTATCAGTTTTTGGCAGGGTTCAGGGTATCTCGTAGTCGAGCCGTCTAGACTTGAGCCTTCTTACTTGTTTCTTTTTGGGAACAGAGTCTATTAAAAGAAGAAATAAAGCAACTAAAGCACAATCACAGCCGTCGTTTGCTGCTACTGCTGCTGATTCTTGTGGCCTGGGTCTGCGACGTCTCCTTCTGCCTGCTACATACATTTTCACAAAACCATTATACCCTGATTTCCCATTTTCAATGTGTTCAGGGTATAAAAATAAAAATTAAATATAAGTAACTTAGATGACTCCATTTATCATTGGAATATTTGTTGTTGTCTTTTTTCCCATACAAAACTCACTCTTACCCGAAATAAGTCAACTTCAAAAGTTTCAGTCGTTGTCAACGAAGTAGGAGAATGCTGCACTCACCTGCAATGAAAATAAACAAGAAAATATGAAAATGTGAAAATGCGAAAACACACGCTCTGTGAAGATGACAAATGAAAACCCATTAATATTAGATACATCACATCTTAAGATTCATCGTATATCCGTCATATAACAGACAGCCCAACTAATGGAATGAAAGTATTCTATTCTAAACGGCACAAATAATATATTAATCCTGCTTTTACATTTTTGCTTACAGCTGTAATGTGTAATATCGATAAGAGCAGAGTAAGTTTTACGATTTGGGAATCAAAATCAAATATGCAATTCATATAAACAAAAGATTCATAATATATATAATTGTTGCTACCTCCATTAGTGTTTATGAGTCAAGTTTCCTCTATGTATATATTAAAATTTATTATACTGCTACTTTTTTACAAGCAACCCTATGCTGCTAGGACCAGTAGAGGATCTTTGCCTCCTGATTCTTTTTTTGCAATCAGCTATGCGTTTGAGAATTATTGAATGGTAAATATAGATGTAGATGAAATTAAGGACTTCAGATTTTATCTAAGCACCTTAGAAAAACGTTATAAAGAGTGGAGTCACTTTTAGAATTCATCGATCAAATTTGATACTATTCAAACTTGTTTTTTTATACCCTGGGCCTATTTAAAATGGGAAATCAGGGTATACTCTTTTTATAGCCATGTCCGTCTGTCCGATGGAGTTATCGATAAACGAATATATCGAGAATCAGTTATAAAATTATACTTAATTTATATAGATACTAATTTAATACAACACACACACATAAAGTTGTTGACCTGGCAACTTCCGCCATCCAAGGCACCAGATGGAAGCACGGGACGAAGCATTACTGCATCATTGCGACTCTTGATGTAAAGAACGCCTTCAACACAGCTAGCTGGGATATGATACTGGATGCGATGTCACAATTTAATATCCCTAGATATCTAAAAGAGATAGTGAGGAGCTACTTCAGAGGAAGAACACTAATATACAATACGAGTGAGGGTCCCCAAACTCATATAGTGTCAGCTGGAGTCCCCCAGGGTTCAGTGCTGGGGCCTCTCCTATGGAATATTATGTACGACGGCGTAGTGCGCTTGGAACTACCAGCAGGTGCGCACACCATTGGCTTTGCTGGTGATGTAGCAGTCGTCACCATAGGAAAGGAGCTTAAAGATACTGAGGATATGTGCAGCGCAAGTATCAAGCTGGTTGTCTGGAGCTGGACTAGAGCTAGCGGCGCACAAAACGGAAGTCGTCCTAGTCAGCAGTCGCAAGAGAGTGGAAACTGCCAATATAAAGATCGGCAGCGTTACCATCGCATCTAAGAGGGCAATAAAGTATCTTGGCGTCATGATAGACACAAGATTAATTTTCCGCGAGCACTTAGAATATGTGCATAAAAAGGCAGCTGATTCTTGTAGAGCTCTCTCAAGAATTAAGCTCAACACACGGGGACCAAGGCAACAACGACGTCTCCTCCTAACGAGCGTCATTAGGTCCGTCATCCTCTATGCAGCACCAATATGGTCAAGAGCGATGGCAACGCCGAGCTATAGTCGAGGCATTTTTGCCACCTACAGACTGAGCGCAATCAGAGTCAGCTGCGCTTTTAGGACAGTCTCCGATGATGCGGCACTTGTTATTGCCGGTATGGTGCCATTGGAGGAATTGGTCGCCGAAGGCGTGGAGCGGAACACGCACGAGCCTATACGGCGCGACGCTATCAGGGCGGACAGCATAGCGCGATGGCAAAGACGATGGAATACTTCAACAAAAGGCTGGACGCACACGCTCATACCTGAGCTTGCACCATGGATAAACCGAAAGCACGGTGAGGTTAATTTTTATCTTACGCAAATTCTCTCGGGAAATGGATGCTTTCGGAGCTACTTGAAGCGCTTTGGCCACGAGGACGTGGATGAATGCTCCTGGTGCGAACGAGGACTGGTGGAAGATGACAAACACATCTTATTCGAGTGCGGACGCTTCCAAGAGGAGAGGCGTTGTCTGGAGGAGGCTGTGGGCCGCTCCATTAGAGCGGACAGTATAGTCAACGCCATGCTCGCAAGTAACAGACTAATCGTTTTACAGAACACAATTGAAGTTTCAGTGTTGGATAATGTCTAAAATCTGTTAAACATGTTCCTTTAGTTATTGCACCCACATAAATGAATGATAATCAATCAGACAATTACTGATAAGTGATTGTAAGTTTAGATTTTCGCTGTGTGTAATTATTATACGCCTATTTATCACCATAGCTTGAGAATACAGATATTTTTAAAATCATTACTCAATAGTGATACTTTAACTTATGGATAAATCAGAAAGTATAGTTTAGAATGTATGCGTGTAACATTCAAAATGTACATATGCACATGTATATATACATATGTGTGTATGCATTGCCAAAAAAAAAAAAATAATAGATGGCGCTTATATTAGTTGAAATTCGAAAAATTATATATTATTAAATATCATTAAAAATAGACCCAACAAATAAACGTTGCTCGATTAACACGCATCACCTTTATTAACACAGACACTTCATAATTGTAAAAGAAATATATCAATGCCACTCGAAGCTGTAATAGCCACAATAAATAAATTTACTGCTAAAGCGCCATCTAGCATGTTTAAATTCTTAGACCATGCTAGGCTAGTTTTGAATGTACATGTGTGCATACATACATATAGGAAAACTCTTACCGCAGATGTCACGTGCTTTTGTTTTTTGGGCAAACTTTCTGTTCATTATTTTCTGTTGACTTAACGGAATAAAATATAATTGAAACAAAAACACTTTCAGAAATGATGCTATTAAATATTTGAAATTTAAAAAAAACGCACTTATTCACAATTAGTTAAACTAGCAACTGACTTTCAAAGGTATCAAATACAAAAGAATAAATGATAATAAAAAAAATAATAAATAAATAATAAAAAAAATGTTAAAAAAAGAAATTATGAAGGGCTTAGGCTTAGAACCTGCAGCACCCCAACATTCATCGCATCTGCCTAGCCACCTACACCACGGCTCACTTAGACGGCAGTGTAGTGAAAGCGAATGAAATTCGCCATATACGAAAGAAACACTAAAGCAGTGGCTGTGAATACAAATACAATTCAAAGACAATTCTAACGCAATTCAAAAACAATTGTGATTCTTAGAATATACACGCATAGCAACATAGAAAACGGCCAAGATTTTTTGTGTGTATATGTGCACACGCATACGAAAATTGATTTGCATTGCTCAACGTTGCTTGCATTTCCATTGTTATTTTAATTGTTTTTAAATTTTTTAAATATATAATGGAATGTAATGAGAGTTTCAGCATATGATCTACATATTCTATTTAACATTTTAGGTTTTTTTTAGAAATCATAACTCTTTTACAATTAGCTTTACATGCTCAAATATGTACATACATATGTACGATTGCAGCCACACGCTGATCTAAGCTTGTACACATATACATATGTATGTATGTATGTACGCCTGCAATCACAGCAAGACGCATTGCAGGCGCTGCCTTGCTTGCTGCGGCACATGGGATTTAATGAGAAAACTTTATAGACTAATAATTCTGTTTCTAGATGGACAATCGTATTGATATGTTCAGAATAAGATTTTGATATTCATATCTATATGCCAAACCAAACTGCATGTCTCTAGTATTTGAAATGCAACCGGAATCTGACAAAAACCGAAATTGTATTAAATTAGTATCTATATATACGCAGAAGACTTGGAGACTCTAACTCTAAAGATGAATTAGCTACAATTTTATAACTGGTCCCCGATGAATTCATTTATCGATAACTTTGCAAATATACAAGTTATCGAATTTCTGAAACAAACTCGTACTGCGCGTGCAATATACGAACCTAACCCAAAAAGAATGAACTCTCTAGCTTTTGTATCTTCGGAAATCGACGCGTTCAAACATACGGACGGACGGACAGACGGACGGACGGACGGACAGACGGACATGGCTATATAAACTTTTCTCGTCACCCTGATCAAGAATATATATACTTTACGGGGTCTGCATTTTAACACTTTAGGATTTATAAATATTTATAAATGTCCTCTCTGTGCGAATTGGTTTTTTTGTGCCCGTAGCCCCATTCACAATATGCCATTACATTTTTATTATTATTTGAAATGGAAGCCCAAGGCTACAATTGCAATTTCTTTCGTTTTCCTTGTTTTTCATTTTACTTTCAATTTATTTATTTTGTTCCATTTGTGTTGTTCTTTGTCCAGCGTGGTGTAAGTGTGTGTCTGCGGCTTTTTGCACGTGTTGTGGTAGGCACTGAATGGATTAAGGTGGCGCCGACATTTAATTGCCCCAGCCTGAATAGAAGAAAATGCGAAGGCGTAGAGCAACCTGTTCGTCTGTTCTTTGGCCAGCCAGCCACAGCCACAGCTACAGTACAGCTACACACACGGACACACCCACACATACACAATCACACACACAGCAGTTGGCCATCTAGTTCTGTCTAAGCCGCAAAAAGTTTACCACACTCACTTGGGCCAACTAATCTGATTCGAAAATTTATTTGCTTAATTTCATTTTGTTGGCCAACCCTACTAGAGAGACAGACCGGGGGCGAGACAGAAGTAGAGACAGAGAAACAGAGTAGTTGATATGCCTTGTGACTGTGCGATAATACTTCCAATAAGCTCTTCACATTTACCACATCCTTTGGCAGGTCCTGAACTGGACGCAATCAGCAAATCATAAATCGCTTGAAATGATTACAATTCGCTACAGCTCAACTTAGCCAATCTCTCTATCAAGTAGCTCCGCGTGCATTAATTTTAATGAGAAGAAACCCTCTAGTCCCAAAAAAAAAGATTTTGCAACACAAGTCGGGAGAAATTCCTGCCTTCATTTCAATTAATTTCCACAACATTGATGCGTCCTGTCGTCGTTCTTGCTGTCGTCTTGTCGTCTTTAGCTTGTGCAGACAACCAACACACGTACACAGTCTCTCCTCCTCTATCTTTCTCTCTCTCTGTGTCTCTCTTCATCTATCTCGGTTGGTTTCTCTATGTATGAGCATTAGAGGTGCCAAACTATCGATGGCACTATCGTCACCATCGATGGTAGGGCACTATCGAGCTACTGAGCTATCGATGATTCAAACTATCAAAGTTGGACGATAATATCGATGGTATCAAAAGAGCGATTTACACATCACTAAGCAAATATTCGCGTCTTTTATTTTTGGCGTCGCTTGTGTACAAATATTAAAAAGTGTAAAGTTGTAAAGTGTGTTGTAATTTACAATTCGTAAAAATATATAAATGGATGGCTTTCTAAAACGAGGTAATACATTTTTCAAATAATTAGTAAGAATGCTTTGATCACTTGTGTCTAATTTTAGGACGCAGTTCTGCAGCAAGTTGCGATTGCAACAGCACCGACAGCGAAAAAAAATTGTGTGTTGGAGAAGCCTGCACAAAAAAAGAAAAGTAAAATTTCGGATGTATGGAATTATTTTAAAAGATCTGATGATAAGAAATTTGCCAGATGCCTTAGTTGTGCCAAGGAGTATAAAACCAGTGGTAACACATCGAACCTGCATGATCACCTTAAACGGTTTCACACGAATTTGGACAGAAATGTTCCTGATACACAAGTTGCTGAAGATGCTGCTCAAAACGAGAACATTGCGTCTTCAAGCAGCAGCTGCAGGTCAAGCGTGCGGTCAGTGGAGTCATACTTTAAAAGGGCTGTGTTGTATGACGCAAACTCCAAGCGTAAAAAGGGCTTAGATGAACTCGTAGCAGAGATGGTTGCTGAGGATATTCAGCCCTTTGAAGGACAAAGGATTTATTAAATTTATTACAGCTTTAGACCACGTTACAAGCTTCCCAGCCGGAGTCATTTGGAAAACGTTCTGATGGCTAATTTGTTTAAAAAAAACGACGGAAAAATTGTCAACAATTTTGGAGCAGGTTTCGAACATTGCTGTCACTTGCGACATGTGAACATCTAGTGCTAACGTGAGCTTTTTAACGGTAACGGTTCATTTCGTACATGAATACAGCATCAAAACGGCATCGCTAGCAACTAAAAAAACTGATCGATACTACAAATCACTCGTCTGAAAATATTGCAGACACTTTAAAAGATATATTAACCTCTTGACATATCTTTGAAAAACTGTCTGCATTGTAACTGACAATGCAAGGTCAATGCTGAAAGCATGTGAAATTCTAAAAATCCAAAATCTGCCATGCTTTGCTCATACAGTTAATTTGGTAGTCCAAGATGGCTTGAATCTCAATGACAACGATGTCACAAAAGCATTGTTTGCAAAATGTAAAAATATTGTAAAATTTTTTAAGAAAAGTTCAATTTCGAACGAAAAATTTAAACAAGTTCAAGAAAATTTTGCATAACCTTGTTGCAAGAAACCCCAACAAGGTGGAACAAGAAAGATATTGACAAAATATCAGCATTTTTTAAGAACGTGTCCGAAAAAGTTTCTGGTGGCAAATACGTTACAGTGTCATTAATAATACCATTGGCATATGGACTATACCGGCAAATTGAAAATCTTTCATCTCAGTTGGCAACTGCGGTAGGCAAATCTATGAAAGATGCTATGTTGGAGTCGATTAAAAAACGACTATCTATATATGAGCTACGCACGTTAACAAGGATGGCTTCGATTTTGGATCTACGCTTAAAACAAGATGGGTTTCAATCCAACGCAAATGCTGAACAAGCATTAAGTATCTTGGAAAATGAGTTGGTCAATTTGGGCAATTCGACTCATGTTGAAGACCCTGTCAGTTTGGAAGCAAGCACGACCACTACGGACTCAATTTTTGATTTTTTGAACCAACGATGTGCTACTAAAAAGAGTGATGTTCGATCTGATGCAATCATTATTAAAAGACAGTATCTGGAGAGAGACATAGCCCCACAGGAAATGGACCCTCTTTTATGGATCAAGGTAAAATTAATAAATTAATCTTCGATACATCAAACTAAGTTTTGAAAATACATTTGATTGCAGGTCAACCAGGTGGATTTTCCGTTATTAAAATTACTGATGTTTAAATATTTATGCATCCCCGCAACGTCTGTGGAGTCGGAAATAGCTTTCAGCAAGGCGGGACAAATTGTTTCTGATAGGCGAACACGGCTTAAAGAAGAAAATGTGAACGTTTTGCTATTTATACCCTGAACCCATTGAAAATGGGAAATCAGGGTATAATGGTTTTGTTAAAAGTATGTAACAGGCAGAAGGAGGCGTGGCAGACCCCATAAAGTATATATATTCTTGATCAGGGTGACGAGAAAAGTTGATCTAGCCCTGTCCGTCTGTCCGTCCGTCCGTCCGTATGAACGTCGAGATTTCGGAAACTACAAAAGCTAGAGAGCTGAACACATGAACACTCGTATGTTAGTTACACAGTACGAGTTTATTTTGTTTTTTCGATAACTCATCCCATTTCCAAATTATCGATAAAAAATCGAAAATTCGTTTACAATTTTAGGGTTTTTTGAGCATAACTTCTACACCGTTTTAGCTAGAGACTTCAACTATATATTTAGATAGATATTATGGATACGCAGATTTTGTAGTTTTCAGATTTTGGATGCCACGCCCGCTTCGCCCCCAATTTGAAAAAAAAAACGCATTTCAAATACTAGAGACTTGCAATTTTGCAAATAGATAGATTTAGATACTCTTAATCTACTCTGCAAATTTCATAAAGATAGTCCATCTAGAAATGGAGTTATAAGCGTCCAAATTTCAGACCAACCCACCCCACCCAACTGCGCAGTTAGCAGAGCGCGCGCTTATAAGTGCGTAAAGAAGAGTATCACTTTTTTGCAGGGTTCAGGGTATCTCGTAGTCGAGCCGTCTCGACTATAGCCTTCTTACTTGTTTTAAACAAAAATCTTTCGCTATAATATAAAATTAATATTATAAAATAAAATATATAGTTTTTTTCAATGATTTTCAATCACTGTTTTCTTATTGCGACTATCGACCACTATCGACGATACTATCGACCACCATCGATGCTTGAAAAATTACTATCGTCCACAATCGATGGCTCCCACCATCGATAGTTTGGCACCTCTAATGAGCATGTGCTTGCCTCTTTCCCCCAAAAGAAAAAAACATTTTGGCATGCGCTTTTTAATTAATTTAAAATTATTTTGCTTGACATCCTCGTCAAGTCGAACTCCCGCCTCCTTCAACTATACTCTGCTCTTCTCTCTTAACTGTTCAGCATCGACTGAATGTCCTGTGGCTGCTGCAGCGCTTTATTAAATCTGCCAGCGCTGACGCTGCTTAAAAATTTTAATAAATAAATAAATCACATAGTATGGATAGTATGGTATAGTATAGTATTGTTTTGTAAAAATGTATGTAACACGCAGAAGGAGACGTGGCAGGGTGACGAGAAAAATTGATATAGCCATGTCCGTCTGTCTGTCTGTCCGTATGTTTGAACGCGTCGATTTCCGAAGATACAAAAGCTAGAGAGTTCATTCTTTTTGTTTTAGGCCCGTATATTGCACGCGCAGTACGAGTTTGTTTCAGAAATTCGACAACTTGTATATTTCCAGAGGTATCGATAAACGAATATGTCGAGAATAAGTTATTATAAAATTATATTTAATTCATCTTTAGAGCTAACGCCTCTAAAGTCTTCTGCATATATATTGATACTAACTTAATACAATTTCGGTTTTTGTCAGAACTTAAATTCTGGTCCCCACTTCGCCCCACACCCCCAAATGTGTCAAAAAATGTATTTCAAATACTAGAGACTTATAGTTTTATATTATTATACCCTGATTTCCCATTTTCAATGGGAAGTAAGAAAGCTGTAGTCGAGACTACTCGACTACGAAATCCCCTGAGCTCTTCTTCGAATGAAAAATACTCTAAGAATGCTTCGTTTCGATTCTCCACGCGTAAGAAACTCTACATGCAAAAACACGAGCACACACACACGCTGATCTACGATTGTACGCCTGTATGTGTGTAACCAATGCAAGCGGCTTGCTGTCTCGCTTCCTTGCTTGCTGCGCCACATGGGTTTTGCTGCGAAAACTTTTTTATACTCTGTTCCCAAAGGAAAAAAGAGTATATGGTGTTTGTGCAAGGTCCGTCTTGCTGTCCGTCCGTCTGTCCGTATAAACGCAATATTTTTCGACGCTATTACAGCTAGAGCCTTGAAATTTTAAATTTTAAACATATACTCATTTATGCTCCCGAATTATAAAGTGTAAAAATTTTCCCAATCCGCCCACTAGGTGCGTGGCAAATCGGAAAATTCTTGCGCCCATAGGCAAGTAATCATACTAGATGATGAGCTACAGAGTTGCAATTTGGAATGTATACTCGGGGTGACAACCCAAGTTTAACAAGTAAGAAAACTCTAGTCGAGAGTGCTCGACTAGATAATACCCTGAACCCAATGTTTATAAAATAAAATAATAATCTGTACTGTGATGGCAATCGCAAGTAACAGACTAATCGTTTTACAGAACATTGAAGTTTCAGTGTTGGATACTGTCTAAAATCTGTTAAACATGTTCCTTTAGTTATTGCACCCACATAAATGAATGATAATCAATCAGACAATTACTGATAAGTGATTGTATGTTTAGATTTTCGCTGTGTGTAATTATTATACGCCTATTTATCACCATAGCTTGAGAATACAGATATTTTTAAAATCATTACTCAATAGTGATGATACTTTAACTTATGGATAAATCAGAAAGTATAGATAAGAATGTATGCATGTTACGTTCAAAATGTACATATGTACATGTATATATACATATGTGTGTATGCATTGCCAAAAAATAATAATAGATGGCGCTTATATTAGTTGAAATTCGAAAAATTTTATATTATTAAATATCATTAAAAATTGACCCAACAACAATTGATTAACACGCATCACCTTAAATAGGACAGACACTTCATAATTGTAAAAGAAATATATCAATGCCACTCGAAGCTGTAATAGCCATAATAAATAAGTTCACTGCTAAAGCGCCATCTAGCAAGTTTAAATTCTTAGACCATGCTAGGCTAGTTTTGAATGTACATGTGTGCATACATACATACATATATAGGAAAACCGCAGATGTCATGTGCTTTTGTTATTTGGGCAAACTTTCTGTTCATTATTTGCTGTTAACTTAACGGAATAAAATATAATTGAAACAAAAACACTTTCAGAAATGATGCTATGAAATTTTTGAAAAAAAAAAAAACGCACTTATTCACAATTAGTTAAACTACCAACTGACTTTCAAAGGTATCAAATACGAAAGAATAAATATTAATAAAAATAAAAAAATATATATATATATAAAAAGAAAATAAGAATGGCTCAGGCGGGACTAGAACCTGCGACACCCACATTCGTTGCATCTGCCTAGCCATCTACACCACGGCTAGGCAGAGTAGCGAAAACGAATGAAATTCGCCATATACGAAAGAAACACTAAAGCAGTTGCTGAAAATACAAATACAATTCAAAGACAATTCTAACGCAATTCAAAAACAATTGTGATTCTTAGAATATACACGCATAGCAACATAGAAAACGGCCCAAGATGTTTTGTGTGTATATGTGCACACGCATACGAAAATTGATTTGCATTGCTCAACGTTGCTTGCATTTCCATTGTTATTTTAATTGTTTTTAAATTTTTTAAATACATAATGGAATGTAATGAGAATTTCAGCATATGATCTACATATTCTATTTAACATTTTGGGTTTTTTTTAGAAATCATAACTCTTTTACAATTAGCTTTACATGCACAAATATGTACATACATATGTATGTATGTACGATTGCAGCCACTCGCTGATCTACGCTTGCACACATATACATACATACATACATACATACATACATATGTATGTACGGACAGACGGACAGACGGACAGACGGACAGACGGACAGACGGACAGACAGACAGCGGACATGGCTATATCAACTTTTCTCGTCACCCTGATCAAGAATATATATACTTTATGGGGTCTGCCACGCCTCCTTCTGCCTGTTACATACTTTTAACAAAACCATTATACCCTGATTTCCCATTTTCAATGGGTTCAGGGTATAAAAAGCTATGGCGGATATATCTAAGCCCATTGGGGGCGTGGAAAATCGCATCTTCTACACCGTTAAAACAAGAACTCTGAAATGTGGCATGTTAGTTAATGTTATGCATCTAAGAAGATCGATCAAAAATTTATATGTCTACGCCCATTGGGGGCGTGGCAAATCGGACCTGAAGATACAGTGATTTTTCAAATTGTGCTATATTTTGAACACTTTTGACTCTAGAGACTTTGCATGTATACTCGGGTTGACAACCCGATAGATAGATATATCTACGCCAACAGGGGGTGTTGCAAAAACATTTAATAAACAAAATATTTCGGCAAGCAACAAACGTTTTTCCTATACATACATACATATTTACACATGTATGTACACACTATACGAGTATACACTCAATTTTCTATGTATGCATACAAAAGTTTGCATGCTGAAATTTCTATAAATTGTGAATTTTGCGATCGTTACTTTAGTTTTGTCAAAAGGGGCACTAGCAGTGTGTTATTTGGCTTTAGTAAACGAATTCCAGATCATGGCAGTGGCGCTGGTGGTATGTGCTATGCAAGCCACCTAAAGGGGTGCGTGGGTTGTTCGAATCCAGCATAAAACTTGTTTTCCAAAAAATTATTATTATTATTTTTTATTTTTATTTTTTTTTATATGTGTGTATTTTATATTATTGTATTTATTATGAAACGCTTGTTGCAGTTTTTCTATGCATGCATATATGTATGTATGTTTATACAGATGATTGTACGTGAAAAATTATTTTTGGGTCATCGATAGAGGAGGACATTAGTAGCTGAACCATCCAATTTTCAAGCTTCTAGATCTAAAACTGTAGGAGATATAAACTTTTGCGGTTTGCCACGCCCCCTGTGGGCGTGGATATATCCACCATAGCTTATTGATCTTGGGTTGTCAACCCGAGTATACATGCAAAGTCTCTAGTGTCAATTTGAAAAATCACTAAATATTCAGGTCCGATTTGCCACTCCCCCAATAGAAGTAGACATATAACTTTTTGATCGATCTTCTTAGAATCATAACAATTAACTCACATGCGAAATTTCAGAGTTCTAGCTATAACGGTGTAGAAGATACGGTTTTCCTGATTTGCCACGCCCCCAATGGGCGTATATATATCCGTCATAGCTTTCTGAACTTGGGTTGTCAACCCGAGTATACATTTTAACTTGAAACACTCTTGCTCATCATCTAGTATGATTACTTGCCTATGGGCGCAAGAGTTTTCGAATTTGTCACGCCACTAGTGGGAATTGGTTACCGGAATCTAAAATCTGACAAAAACCAAAATTTTTTAAAATTAGTATCTATATACATATGTATATATGTGTATATGCAGAAGACTTGGAGGCTCTAACTCTAAAGATGAATTAAATATAATTTTATTACTGATTCTCGATATATTCGTTTATCGATAACTCTGAAAATATACAAGTTAGCGAATTTTTGAAACAAACTCGTACTGCGCGTGCAATATACGAACCTAACACAAAAATAATGAACTCTCTAGCTTTTTTATCTTCGGAAATCGATGCGTTCAAACATATGGACAGACAGACAGACGGACAGACGGACATGGCTATATCAACTTTTCTCGTCACCCTGATCCAAAATATATATACTTTATGGGGTCTGCCACGCCTCCTTCTGCGAGTTGCATACATTTAACAAAATCATTATACCCTGCTTTCCCATTTTCAATGGGTTCAGGGTATAAAAACCCCTTCATTCAATTCGGTTCCCTTGCCATTACGAATTATCGAGACTCGACTGTAGTAGTAATATTAGCAGTAGTGGTAGTAGTAGTAGAAGTAGTAGTAGCAGCTGTAATAGTAGCAGTAGTAGTAGAAGTAATAGTAGCAGCAGTAATAGTAGCAGTAGTAGTAGTAGTAGAAGTAATAGTATCAGCAGTAATAGTAGCAGTAGTAGTAGTAGTAGAAGTAATAGTAGCAGCAGTAATAGTACCAGTAGTAGTAGTAGTAGAAGTAATAGTAGCAGCAGTAATAGTAGCAGTAGTAGTAGTAGTAGTGGTAGAGTTGTTGTTGTTGTTATTGTGCTGTGCACTTTTGGCGGCTGCTTTGTGTTTTTGTTTTGTTTGTTAGTCTGTTTGTTAAATGTCATCATTGAAGACATATGAGCAGCTGAGTGAAGTGCAATATGCAGCCAAATGCGAGAACCTAAATGGCTTCGGCTTTGGATTTGGCTTAGGCTTAGGCTGAGGCCTGTGCCGGCGCCTGGGCCTGGGCCTTTGCCCAGCCCTTGAGTTGCCTTCATTAGCATTTGGCAGTATGTCAGAGTCACTGAGCACTATGTGTTATATGCTAAACAAAGAGTCTTTTATATATCCGCACTTATGTATATAGCGCAAAGAATAAGAAGCAACAGCAGCAGCCCATGTGGCATTGACACCACCCCATCGCCATCCACTCCACTCTAATCTCTAGTGCTCTAGTATTGATTGTGTCAAATGCAGGCCCAGACAGCGACTTGTTTTAATAACTGTCATTTGCTACATGTAACTCTAAGTAGCAGTGGCTTCTTGTATCTCCTTATACATCCAGATAGATATGCCTGAGGCTGGCATATTAAAGTTGCAACAGCAAGAGCAGGAGCAGCAGCAACAGCAGCAGCAGGCAAATTCAAATTAGGATGCAACAGCGACTGCAGCGATGCAACTGCAGATGGCAGTCATCAGGCAACAGGCAGCAAGACTTAAGCAACTGGATTCGGGCATTCAAAATTGCTTCTTGTTGCTGTTAGTTGGCATGTGTCAGTCAGTCATGTGGCGCGACGGGTGGTGGTGCGGGTGGTGCTGTGGTGCCATATGGCAATACGTATTAAGAAGCCAAACAAAATGCCGGCTCACGTTTAAACATAATAATTCTTAATTTCGTCAGCGATATCAATGGCACCAGCAGCAGATAGTAGCAGCAACAGCAGCCGCAGTGGCTGCAGCCGTATTAGCAGTGGCAGAAGCAGGATTTAGTCCCGCTACAGGAAAACCATGAAGAGACATCAAAATAAACTGACATTTTTTGCTGCTTCCTCCAACTTAACATTTCTTTTTCTATTTTTTGTTCCCTTTTTTGTGCAAAATTGAGCACACGAAAGGCAAAATAAGGCAAAATCTAAAAAAAAAGGACGAGAAAAAAGAAAACAGAAAATAAGGCTCAAACGACATGCGGAAATCATGTCAGATGAGGCAGCAGCACCAGGGCCACTGCAGTGAACAAAAAAAAAAAACAAGTAAGAAGGCTCTAGTCGAGACGGCTCGACTACGAGATTCCCTGAACCCTGCAAAAAAGTGATACTCTTCTTCTTTCCACACTTATGAGCGCACGCTCACGCGACTTGGGGGTGGGTTGGGCTGAACTTTGGACGCTCATAACTCCATTTCTAGATAAACGATCGTCGTCGTTCATACGGACGGACAGACGGGCAGACGGACGGACGGACAGACGGACGGACGGACAGACAGACAGGGCTCAATCAACTTATTTTTTTCTGCTGATCAAGAATATATATACTTTATGGGGTCTGCGACGTCTCCTTCTGCCTGTTACATACATTTAACAAAACCATTATACCCTGATTTCCCATTTTCAATGGGTTCAGGGTATAAAAAGAAAACAAACAAGTATGAAAGATGTAGTCGAGATTGCTCGTCTACGAAATTCCCTGGCCCTTCTTCAAACGAATAATATTCCAAGAATGCTTCGTTTCGATTCTCCACGCATAAGAAACTATATATGCAAAAACACAAGCACACACAAACGCTGATCTGCGCTTGTCCGCCTGTATGTGTGTAAGCATTGCATGCGGCTTGCTGTCTCGCTGTCTCTCTTGCTGGTCCGCGTGGGTTTTGCTGACATAACTTCTTTCATTAATAATTCTGTTTTTAGAAGGACAATCGTATTCAACTGCTCAGTTATGATCATGATATATTATATGATATTTATATGCCAAACCAAACTGTATGTCTCTAGTATTTGAAATACATTTCTTACACATTCGCATCGATGATATTTTAAGTTTTGAAAAAATAAAATAAATAAAAATGATATTTGATATTCAACCTTAAAAATATCGATATATCGATATTTTTCAAACTTTTTTCCACAATAACTTTACATTCCGACCAAAAAAAAAAAAAAAAAAAAAAGAATAATAAGAATAATTATTTTTTATAATAATGACCAGTATTAAGTACTTAAAGATAAAAAAAAAAAACGTGTTCTGATATGTTAGAATCCATCATACGACTTCGTGAGTCGTAATGCGATCTTCGATAGTACTGGCATAGTGGCCTTATGAGAATTACAAAAAATTGCTTTCCCAAGCTTTCCCCATATTCGATATTTGGGGAAAAAAAAATATTCCGATATAAATATATTAAAAAAAAAAATAAATATATATATATATATATATATATATATATATATATATATTTTCAACAATCCTAATACGGACCTACCACAAAAAGAATTAACTCTCTATCTTTTATATCTTCAAACATACGCAAAGATAGACGGACATGGCTATATCCACTTTCTCGTCACCCTGATATAAAATACACCGAGGCTGGTATGGTAACCCACACACACACACAGACACGCATGCAGCTGTGTGAGCAGATGGAGAAACAAGAAAACAAGTAATAACGTTGCAGTTAGGCGCAACTAACTGCGAGATACTCTGTTCCCGTAGGTGCATCTTATTTATTAAATAAAAATTTAATAATGAAATATTTCGTACATGGCAAGCAACAAACGTTTTTCCTATACACACTATACGAGTATACACAATGCGTGTATGCTGCCTTTCACATACTTTTAATAAAACCATTATAGACTGATTTCATATTTTCAATGAGCTCAAGGTATAATAAAAATAAGCAAACTTATAAATCATTAAAGGCCACAACATGCGATAGACTCAGTAAAACGTAATCTCGTTTCAATGACGTTTTGAACCACTGTTCCGCAGCTGGCAGCTGGCAGCTGACATTGTCATTATTTTAGTGCAACGTCTGTTTCAGAGGAGCGCGACGCACACAGAGGTAGAAACACATCGATAAGGGCCAAATACGTTGCCATGTCAATTTCCAATCGCCTGTAGTAGAGCGGATTTTCAAGCACTGCTGCCAATTTAGCTATTTTCCCACTAGATCTAGTTGTAACAAGGAAATGCGGGATAAATTGTGAAATAGTGGCTAGCGGGAATAAGCTGTACTTCATATTTTTGAAACATCTGGTAACTTGGTGTATTTTTATGCTCTATGATACCACATTTTCATACGAATAGTATTTTTTCATTTATATGGCAAAAAACATCGGTAAGACAAACGAGCATTCAATCTTATCGATGCCTGTGAAGTCTACCGAATAGTGTTTTATGCCATCACCACGAGGGTATTTTACAAGTTTTAAAGCTCGAGCGGAAGTTAATAATGCCAAAAATTTATAAGCAAAAACCTGGATCCTGAATTAAAAAATTGGTAGACTTTAGATACAGCTGATGAGGGCAAATGTTATTGCAAATACTGCAAATCTAGCATTAATGCCAAGTTTTCAGACTTGCACGCACATGCCAAGACTGCTAAACACAAGTCAATTTCAACGGCTTTTGCACAGCCTAACAAACTACCATTTGTTTCTTCAATCTCATCGAAAACTTGCGATCAAAAAGCGGGACTATGTTTGTATATTGCAACACATTGTTCAATTAAGCCTGTGGACCATTTGGGATTGCTGTGTAATATTTTATAAAATTATCAATTACATTAAATATCATATTTGTAGATACGGACTACGCCTCCAAGAAAAATGCTGCCACGATTACAAATTACCAGTAGCATGTTTGAGAAAGATAGGGACCAATGTAACCTACATAAACCAAAAGGATGAAGATGAAGTCATTGATGAAATCTTATAAAATATATAAATAACCGGAAAATGATATTCTAACGTTTCTTTTTTTTTTTTAGCTATGAAGAAACATTTCTAGCTATTTCTAGCTTTTTTCAAAAGCTGAATTAGCGTTTTCATGCAACAAAATGTTGGCAGCACTGTTTTCAAGTGGCACGTGTTGGCGGAATGGAAGAGAGAGTGGCAGCTATGCGATTAGACAATATACAAATCTACATGTCGAAACAATGAAATTCGACCTTTCAAAATACGTATGTATGTATGTCCATGCTTGAATTGCTTGGCAATGGTGCAACTATTTGGTCAACTCGTTTGGGTTCGCTTTGGCCCATTTTCAAATTTAATTTATTTCCAAAATTTTATTGCTATTGCGAGCGCTTTGGCTTGGCGATCGCCAGGTGGGTCAGGACCAACAGTAACAGCAACAGCAACAGCAGCATCAACAAATTACGACAAAAACAATTACCATCTAACTATTTGCCAAACCCAATAACAACGCATCTACACCTATGAAACTGTTCTCTTCTCCGCTGTTTTCGGGTACCTGTCGCTGCATTATTGGAAATTTCTCCCGGTCTAAGTTGAATTTTTGGCAAATATTTGCACCACTCTCTCAATTGCATTTGCCAATTTTGCATTGGTCATTTCATGCCCTTCACTAAGCTAAGCACCAAATATGAATTTATGTGTTACACATCGAGCGTTGTCCGAATACCACAAAGATATGATGGACATTAAGCCTAAGCTTATTCACAGCTTATTTCGTGCAGTGGTATAGTAAAACTTTAACGACGTATTCCAGCTAGCCCAGTAAAGATATCCAAAAAATTTAAATGAGGTCTTATTTTTTAGTCACTCATTATATATTAAAGCACTTCATTATTTTTGTATTCTAAGAAATAACATTTAAAACTAAAGAAAACTAAAATAACTGCCCTTTTCTATGTTACAGCTTATTTCGTGCACTGCACTTAACACTCCAAATTATCAAGAAATTCTTAAATTATTATTTTGTATGATATACTTTATGTTTAATAACCTCTTACAAAAGTGACTCCATCGAGTTTACAAATTTTTGACTTCGCCAGCGATTTTTTGCCATTATTCCAAAAAGCCCATTTGCAGGTAATTTTATTAGATTTTGATCTTTTCCGGATGGCCATGTCCAATATTGCCCACAAATTTTCAATGACATTTATGTCAGGGGCCTGGGCTTGAGGATTGACCACATGGGGACAGTTCCAGATCAACCAGGACTGGGCAATCCCGGTTTATGCTTTGGTGACTATCCTGATAAAATGGGAATCGCCCCTCTAGACCCAGTTTTTCGGCACCTGGGAGCAAATTGTCCTCAAAAAGGGATAGGTACATATTATTGTCCATATTGCCTTCTATGAAAATTAAGTTTCCAACTCCCGAAGATGCTATATAGGCCCAAACCATCACACTTCCACCGCCATGTTTTAGGTTGGTTTTAGGTGATTATTTTGAGGCTCGGTATTTGGTTGACGCCAAACATATTGCATCCCATCCGGACCAAATATATTAAATTTCGACTCTACTGCATATATTACATAATTCCAGAAAGAAATGGGGCGACCAACTTGCTCCGTTGCAAATTTTAGTCCACATTTTTGGTTTTTGATATTAGTAAAAGCTGTGAGCCACTGTATAGTCTGTATACACATATTTATTTTGATAAAAGATAGATTTTAATAAATACGGTATAGATATTCATAGATGATAGTTAGGGAGTTAGGGCAAAATCAATTTGTTCCAAATATATTGTTGAAGAATGATCTCGAGCAAAACTCATCATCATTATTATCTTTGTAGAAATAAGCATTTGACCTAACTGTAAAATCAGTCGTCGCAACGACGCGTCGGCTGTTCAAGGTTTTTTAACGGAATAAGAAAACGAATGTTCTGGACTGTGTACATACATAGCATACATAATATACATAGCATACATGATGTACATAACATACATATATATATATATACACACATACAGAAAAGCAAGCGTAAAAGCATACGAAAGGAGACATCCAGAACATTCTATATGTAAGAGAAGTAGCGTAGGAAGAAGACATCGAGAACATTCGATATGTAAGAAGGAAGTATAAAAGCATGCTGCACATTGAATATTCTATCATTGTATCATTTGTGTTGTGCAAGATCAGTTATGAAAGTATCGGCTCAGTGAAGTTAAGAAGTCGCGTTGTGTACTTGCTACTTATAATTTAATTTTGATTTAATTGAATAAACTTATATGCACCTACATTTACAAAACTGCGTTTTGATTTATTTCAAAAAGGAAAAACCTCAACAGGTTATGAGCCCAGACGGTGCTAAAAGTGTAATGTAGTGTGAAATCGAGTGCAAGTACAAAAGTTATTTAGTGGCAAATAAGTAATAAAATAAAGACAGTAAAATGGAGCCGGTAAATATGAAAATGGAACGTTTACGCGACAAAGACAATTGGCATTTGTGGTGTTTTATGATTCGCACGATATTGGAAGAAGACGACGATGTTCTTGCCGTGTGTGAAGGTGTTTTGACGTGTCCGACAGAGGAGTCTGCAACGTATGAAAGAGACTCGAAAAGGTTTTTAAAGGCTGATAAGACTGCAAGAAGAATAATAATTCATTCTATCGAGAGAAGACCGATGGAATTGATTGTGAGCTGCAAAACAGCTAGAGAAATGTGGATAAAATTAAATTCAGTGTATGATATGAAATCAGAAGAAAATTTATCAGCTATTCAGAAACAGTTTTTTGATTTCAAATGGATTGAAAATGAAAGTGTGGACTATAACATTTCAAAGTTAGAAGTTTTGTGGAGCAAGATGAAAAATCTTGGAAGTGCTGTGCCTGAGACAATGATAATGTCGCGAATTCTATCGTCTTTGCCTCAAAGGTTCAACTATTTTCATAGTGCGTGGGATTCGGTCGAGGACAGTAAAAGAACATTGAATAATTTGACGACTCGTTTAATGACAGAAGAAATAAGGTCAAATGATCAAGAAGTGGTATCCGAAGAGTCAACAGCGTTAGTTGCAGGCAACAGAAAAATTAAAAGTGAATATGAACATAAGAAGAAAACTATGAAATGTTATAATTGTGGCGTGATGGGACATCTGAAGAAAGACTGCTACAGGTGTTTTATATGCAAGAAAAAAGGCCACAGGAGCAACAACTGTCACCAAAGGAGAAATGCAGGAAGTCGAGCGGAAAACAATCATGGAGAATCGGGTGAATCATCGAGAAAAGGATTGATTGCTAGCAGAGACGGCACAGAAAAAGACGTGTGGGTGATCGACTCAGGAGCTTCTGATCACATGTCAAAGAATCGAGATTGGTATTCTACATATGAAGATTTTTTGGAGCCGCTTAAGATAGGCGTAGGTAATGGTAAATATATCACAGCGCTCGGAAAAGGTAACATTGATATTGAAACTTATGTCAATAATAATAAAAGGTTGACGACAATGTTTGATGTTTTGTATGTTCCGGAAATAGTTTATAATTTATTTTCTATTATGTCAGCTGCAAAAAGGGGTGTTGATTGTCTTATTAAAAATAAAGGAACACAGTGTTTATTAAGACGTGATGATAAAATAATTGCAACGGGTTCTAGGTTCGGAAACTTATTAAAATTAGATGTGAATGTTTTGATGCCAAAATGGTGTAATTTGACAAGAAAATTAGAATCGAAAGAAAATGATTCATTACAAGTATGGCATGAGAGGTTTTGTCATCAAAACATTCGACATGTTCGCGATTATTTGAAAAATAGGGATATTGAATTTATAGAAAATGATTTCTTTTGTGAAGGATGTGCTTATGGGAAGCAGCATCGGCTAACATTTCACAAAAACATTGACCGTGCAACAAAGGCTAGAGAGATAATTCACACTGATGTTTGCGGACCGATTGAGGTAGAGTCTCTTGGTAAGAAGTTATATTTTGTTAGCTTTAAAGATGATTATTCAAGTTATCGAGAAGTTTATTTTATACGACATAAGTCGGAAGTATTTGAAAAACTCAAAATTTTTATTCAGGCAGTTCAAAATCAATTTCATGAGAACATTAAAGTAGTTCACAGCGATGGGGGTAGAGAATATATTAATAAAGATATTAAAGTGTTCTTTAATAAAAAGGGAATAAAACATAGTGTTAATGCTCCTTATACGCCTGAACAGAATGGAGTTGCAGAACGTGAGAATAGAACTATTATTGAAGCTGCACGATCAATGTTGCATTCTAATTCTGAGTTACCATTATTTCTATGGGCAGAAGCAGTAAACACTGCAGTTTATGTAATTAACCGCACAGGTCCAACAAAACTTGGGAATAAAACTCCATATGAGTTGTGGTTCAAGAAAGAGCCAGATATCGGAAATCTTAAAATTTTTGGGACTGAATGTTTTGTACATGTACCAAAAGAAAAAAGGAGAAAATTAGATAAAAAGTCTGTTAAAGGGTATATAGTAGGATACGTTGAAAATGGCAAAGGATACCGTATATATGTTCCAAATATGAGAGATGTAATTATAAGTAGAGATGTATGTTTTAAACCAGAAAAATTCACAGCTCAGTTTAAAAAACCTGAAATTTCAATTGACAATTCTGAAAGTGAGACTAATGAAAGTGAATACGAAAATAATAGAATTGAAAATTAATCTACTGAACAAAATAATAGTGAAATGGATCGACAATTGCGAGATAGGTCACAGATTCGTATGACAGATTTTTATGGTTGCCCTGTTACATTTATTACACAAAGCTTGCCTTTAAATTATGATGAAGCATTAAAGTCTGATAATAAAGCGTATTGGCAAACTGCGATGCAAGAAGAAGTTAATTCTTTACATGAAAATGAAACTTGGGTTCTTGTTCCAAAACCTGAAAATAAAAAGGTTATTAATAGCAGATGGGTTTATACAAAAAAGCTCAATCCAGACGGCTCGGAAAAGTACAAAGCGCGTTTAGTTATTAAGGGTTATTCACAAAAGGAAGGGATCGATTATAAAGAAACTTTTAGCCCTGTAGTTAGATTTGACACCGTGAGATTCCTGTTAAGTGTAGCCGCCCAAGAAAATCTATTTCTTGGTCAGTTTGATGTAAAAACAGCCTTTTTGTATGGTATTCTTAAGGAAGATATTTATATGCATCAGCCAGAGGGTTTCGAAGATGGTACCTCCAGTGTTTGCAAATTATTAAAGAGTTTGTATGGGTTAAAACAAGCACCGAGGTGCTGGACAGAGCAAAGTATTGCAGATCCATGTTTTTATATATATTTCAAAGATAATGACAGAATTTTGTTGACGATTTATGTAGATGACGGGTTAATTGCTGCATCCAAGGAATTGTTAATTGATAATCTATTTAAGAATTTGAGTAAGGAATTTAAAATAACAAATACAAAGAATGTAACATGCTTCTTAGGAATGGAAATACTGAAACAGCCAAATGGTTCCATCTTCATATATCAAGAAAATTATATAAAGAAAATTTAAAAAAAATTTAATATGACAAATGCAAACATTGTCTCTTCACCAATTGAATGTAACTATGATTTAAATGTATCTGAACAAATTAAATGTAATGCACCTTACCGCGAAGCAATAGGAAATTTAATGTTTTTACAAATTGTCACGAGACCAGATATAAGTTTTGCTGTTAATGTGGTTTCTCGAGAGCTAGAAAACCCGAAACAACATCACTGGATGTTAGTTAAGAGAATATTTCGTTATTTGAAAGGATCTATGGATTTGGGAATTTTATACAGTAAAAATAATAATATTTTTGAGACATTTAGTGATGCTGATTATGCAGGTGATAAGAAAACTCGAAAATCCACATCTGGAATTTTATGTAAATATGCGAATGCTGCAATAACATGGCAAAGCAAGAAACAACAATGTGTAGCTTTATCAACAACAGAAGCCGAATATGTAAGTGCGGCTTTAGCCAGTAAGGAAATGATTTGGCTAAAGAAATTGTTTTATGATTGTAACATTAATTTAAGCAATCACATCTTGTTTATAGATAATATAAGTGCGATTAAGCTAATCAAAAATCCTGAATTTCATCAAAGAAGTAAACACATAGATGTTAAATATCATTTTATACGCGATTTATTTGAAAAAGGTGAAATAGATGTAAAATATGTAAAGAGTGAAGAACAAATCGCTGACATTTTTACTAAAGCATTGTCAAAACCCAAATTTTTATATCTAAGAGAGAAATTAGGAATTAAGAGTAAAGAATAAAAGGTTATAGAGATGTTGAGTTTTAGGGAGGGTGTTGAAGAATGATCTCGAGCAAAACTCATCATCATTATTATCTTTGTAGAAATAAGCATTTTACCTAACTGTAAAATCAGTCGTCGCAACGACGCGTCGGCTGTTCAAGGTTTTTTAACGGAATAAGAAAACGAATGTTCTGGACTGTGTACATACATAGCATACATAATATACATAGCATACATGATGTACATAACATACATATATATATATATACACACATACAGAAAAGCAAGCGTAAAAGCATACGAAAGGAGACATCCAGAACATTCTATATGTAAGAGAAGTAGCGTAGGAAGAAGACATCGAGAACATTCGATATGTAAGAAGGAAGTATAAAAGCATGCTGCACATTGAATATTCTATCATTGTATCATTTGTGTTGTGCAAGATCAGTTATGAAAGTATCGGCTCAGTGAAGTTAAGAAGTCGCGTTGTGTACTTGCTACTTATAATTTAATTTTGATTTAATTGAATAAACTTATATGCACCTACATTTACAAAACTGCGTTTTGATTTATTTCAAAAAGGAAAAACCTCAACATATATGAAATATATAACAAGTATATTAATAAATCGATGATTCGACTATGAAATATTATATAACGCTTTACTATGCAAATCTTATGATTTTGAACATGACTTATAGACACTTCAGATAATTTATCCTCTCTCTCTATACTATATGGACGCACAATATCGTTTAAAGTTCTATCTGTCGTCGTGATCAACAATGGTGCAGAATCAACCTGCTTAGCATCAAATTTGTATTCAATCTATGTAGGAAGTAAATATTAGCTTGAATATATGTATTTAGATATATATAATCTTGACACTTATGAGGAATATATTAATATACATTTATTGATTTTTATACCCTGAACCCATTGAAAATGGGAATTCAGGGTATAATGGTTTTGTGAAAATGTATGTAACAGGCAGAAGGAGAAGTCGCAGACCCCATAAAGTATATATATTCTTGATCAGCATAAAAAAATAAGTTGATTGAGCCCTGTCCGTCTGTCCGTCCGTCCGTCCGTCCGTCCGTCCGTCCGTATGAACGTCGAGATTTCGGAAACTACAAAAGCTAGAGAGCTGAAATTTCACATGAACATGCGTATGTTAGCTACGCAGTACGAGTTTATTTTGTTTTTTTCGATAACCCATCCCATTTCCAAATTATCGATAAAATATCGAGAATTCGTTTCCATTATTTAGGTTTTTTGGGCATAACTTCTACACTGTTTCAGCTAGAGACTTCAAATTTGTTTATCTAGATAGATATTATGGATACGCAGATTACGTAATTTACAGATTTTAGATGCCACGCCCCCTTCGCCCCCAATTTAAAAAAAACTCATTTCAAATACTAGAGACTTGCAATTCAGCACATAGATAGATTTTGATACTCCTAATCTACTCTGAAAATTTCATCAAGATCGTCTATCTAGAAATGGAGTTATAAGCGTCCAAAGTTCAGCCCAACCCACCCCCAAGCCACGGCAGCAACTGCGCAGTTAGCAGAGCGCGCGCTCATAAGTGCGTAAATAAGAAGAGTATCAATTTTTTGCAGGGTTCAGGGGATCTCGTAGTCGAGCCGTCTCGACTAGAGCCTTCTTACTTGTTAGTTTTAAAAAATCTTAATTCATTGTTTTTAACAGGCAGAACAGCATAAAAGCCAATATCTCTTCTCACCTCATCAGAGTCGCGCTTCATATATGTCAGGAAATGCGATTTGTTTATTAAAAATCACTTTTTTCCTCGGGATGGCCCAAAAAAACGCGACTTGTAGAACACTTTATCACTCACACGAACCGTTGATCGCCTGATCGAATTTCCACGAGACTTGACTTAATTAATTGCTGCCGATGCTGAGAGATATGGAAAAGTGTCACAAAGCAAAGCATTTTGCGCTCATTAATTGATCCAAATGCGAGGCACCTGAGAAGTAACTGACTGGCTGACGGATTAATTGCTACAAATGAATATGTGGGAAATGGCAAATCGGCAATGGCCCAAATTTTTGTGGCTTTTATAAATGGAGCACTTGAAATAAAGTGTATGTAGTGTTTTTTTTTTTTCAAACATCAAACAGGCTACTCAATTTTACAGCCTGTTCAATGTATTCCCAATTACAAATAAGTTTAAACACACTTTTGTATATAAAATTGATGTGCAGGGAGAAGAACTTCTTGAACCTTTAAAAATATTGTCTTAGTAAACTCGGCTTAGAGATATTGAATCTTAAAGATGATCAACATTTTTAAACAACCGATTAAGTATTGTTGTCTAATTATTCATACAAATATTTCCTGGGAACTGGTATTATTTCAAATGAATATCTATTGAATACCTGTTCTTCTCCAAATATTTTCATTTGTTGCTTGAACTCATGTTAAGGCACCTATGTTTGGATAATCTTCAGATTGGGGCAAACTTTTAAATTTTCCGATTTTCATTTCCAAATTAGAGTGCTAATTAGACTTATAAAAAATGGATGGAAAATTGCTGACTGCGGAAAAGGTCAAAGCAAAAAAATTAACACGTTCTCCAGTTCCAGAGACGAGGGGCTAGGGACCAAGGCGGGGCGCTGCAATTGTATGAAGCGCCAGGACGGGGTCCGGAGTGTGGCACAATAAATTTATTGTTGCTCTTCTTCTTTTTATTTGTTACATATTTTTATCTTCCTTTGCGTTTTGCCACTGTTTATTTCGAGGGTGCTGTGTGACTGCAAACTAGATCTAAACGTGTATTAGTCAACGTTAACGCTCCCTCTTTTTGACTGGCCCTGGCCTGGGACCGGGCGGAGGGCTGCCATGTGACACAGTTTCGCAGCCTCGGTTGGCTTTGGTTTTCTTGGTTTTAGTTTTGGTTTCGGTTTTGGTCACGTCAGAAGGGGTGGCAGCGCGGGTGCACAATGTATTTCAAGTGGAGTGAGCCCAAATAAAATTAAAACCAAGACGCGCAAAACAAAAATATAGCAACGCTGCGGCGCCGACCTCGTTTTGCTCTACCCACAATTGATAAACGAGTCGAGGAGCGGAGAAAATTCCAAATAGCGCGACTTGTTTTTAGACTTTTTGACTCTGTCCGCCCCTCTCCGTCTCTTCATCAGTCTGCCGGTCTGCCGCTGCCAACACTTGGCGACCTCTGATGCCGTCGTTGCCATTTTGTCATTGTTTGCATTTGGCGCGCGCTTTTTATACCCTGAACCCATTGAAAATGGGAATTCAGGGTATAATGGTTTTGTGAAAATGTATGTAACAGGCAGAAGGAGAAGTCGCAGACCCCATAAAGTATATATATTCTAGATCAGCATAAAAAACAAGTAAGAAGGCTCTAGTCGAGACGGCTCGACTACGAGATCCCCTGAACCCAGCAAAAAAGTGATACTCTTCTTCTTTACGCACTTATGAGCGCGCGCTCTGCTAACCGCGCAGTTGCTGTCGTGGCTTGGAGGCGGGTTGGGCTGAATTTTGGACGCTCATAACTCCATTTCTAGATGAACTATCTATCTATCCGTCCGTCCGTCCGTCCGTCCGTCCGTATGAACGTCGAGATTTCGGAAACTACAAAAGCTAGAGAGCTGAAATTTCAAATGAACATGCGTATGTTAGCTACGCAGTACGAGTTTATTTTGTTTTTTCGATAACTCATCCCATTTCCAAATTATCGATAAAAATACGAAAATTCGTTTCCATTTTTTAGTTTTTTTTGGGAATAACTTCTACACCGTTTTAGCTAAAGACTTCAACTTTACATATTTAGATAGATATTATGGATACGCAGATTTTGTTGTTTTCAGATTTTGGATGTCACGCCCCCTTCGCCCCCAATTTGAAAAAAACGCATTTCAAATACTAGAGACTTGCAATTTGGCACATAGATAGATTTATGTACTCTTAATATATTCCAAAAGTTTCATGAAGATCGTCCATCTAGAAATGGAGTTATAAGCGTCCAAAGTATAGCCCAACCCACCCCCAAGCCACGGCAGCAACTGCGCAGTTAGCAGAGCACGCGGTCATGAGTGCGTAAAGAAGAAGAGTATTACCTTTTTGCAGGGTTCAGGGGATCTCGTAGTCGAGCCGTCTCGACTAGAGCCTTCTTACTTGTTTTTTATGCCCAGTTACAAAAACAAAAAAGTGGGCAACCTGTATCAAGTAGAAAATACCGCAGTCAAGAGAGCCAAAAAGAGACAGAGGGGGAAAGAGAGGGAGGTAAAGATGTAGGATGCATCCAGCATAACACGCATAGCACCCAGAAGGCAGGTACAAATTTCCTTAGCCCCTCAAAATGACTCAGGTGATTAATCTGATTAGTAATATCTATTAAAAGGCCTTCATTGAATAACTGTATATTCTTAAATAGATCTTCAATTTCAAAAAATACTTCATAAGGTCGTAAGGTAATTATTGATAATTACAATGGCTTTCATTGGAGATTTTAAGCACAAATAGAAATTTCGAGAGTTCGTTTATTTTGATGTATATTATTTGCATAGAATCTGGTCTAAGAGATAAGGTACTATCAATGCTGTTGCCAGCATTGGAAACTCTCTGATAAATAAGTTATTTAAATATGAACTTAAATAATAATTATTTCTACGTGGCTTGAAGAATTTGAAATTGGTTGATTGCAATCACGTTGATTTTCCCAACTCAACTCTATTTTTCTGAGATAAAACAAGATATCATTTATCTTCATTTATTATTATTAAGCTTCACTTTTATGATATAAATTGCATTCGCATATGCATTTAATCAAATTTGGTCAACTAATTATATGAGAATACTCGAGCTCAGCAGTCAATGTAATTTCAGAGTCAAGTGCGATTCCCTTGACAGAGGCACATAGCCCCATTTATGTTATTCCGAATGCTGTTGGCCTGGGTAACTGTGAATTGCAAATTTGTTTATACCACATAATTAAGCATAGCAGGCAAGTGCAATTGAACAGTTAATAGCCAAAAGTAAACTGTCAGTAAGGAGTGTTGGTCAACGGCAACTTGAACGCTGTCAGGCGTTTCTAGCCATATTCCGGCCAGGCTGGCAAGGCTGCCAGCTAATGCGGTCAAATGGAAATTGAATGTAGTTAAATGCTTCTGCATCTGATCCCGTTGATGTCAATGGAAACGGAAGTTGTGCAAAATTTAAAACGGAAGTCAATTTTCAGACGCGCAGTGGTCTGACGCCGTCGAGCCGGAAGCAGCAGCTGCGGCGCTGTTATTGTACGCCATTTTGGCTATAACAACTACACACACACAGATAGTGCAAAGTGCTTGCGAAGCAATGCTTCATGGCCGTCCCGCAAGCATCGTGCATTATTCCTAGCCACCATAACTCAATGCAATGTTACGATTATACTTGTTAATAAACGAATATAAAAAAAAAAAAAAAAAAAAAAAAAAAAAAAAAAAAAACATGTAAGAAGGCTCTAGTCGAGACGGCTCGACTACGAGATCCCCTGAACCCTGCAAAAAAGTGATACTCTTCTTCTTTACGCACTTATGACCGCGTGCTCTGCTAACTGCGCAGTTGCTGCCGTGACTTGGGGGTGGGTTGGGCTGAACTTTGGACGCTTATAACTCCATTTCTAGATGGACGATCTTGATGAAATTTTTAGAGTAGATTAAGAGTATCTAAATCTATCTATGTGCCATTTGCAAGTCTCTAGTATTTGAAATGCGTTTTTTTTAATTTGGGGGCGAAGGGGGCGTGGCATCTAAAATCTGTAAATTACGTAATCTGCGTATCCATAATATCTATCTAAATAATCAAATTTGAAGTCTCTAGCTGAAACAGTGTAGAAGTTATGCCCAAAAAACCTAAAAAATGGAAACGAATTCTCGATTTCCTATCGATAATTTGGAAATGGGATGAGTTATCGAAAAAACAAAATAAACTCGTACTGCGTAGCTAACATACGCATGTTCATGTGAAATTTCAGCTCTCTAGCTTTTGTAGTTTCCGAAATCTCGACGTTCATACGGACGGACGGACGGACGGACAGACGGACAGGGCTCAATCAACTTATTTTTTTATGCTGATCAAGAATATATATACTTTATGGGGTCTGCGACTTCTCCTTCTGCCTGTTACATACATTTTCACAAAACCATTATACCCTGAATTCCCATTTTCAATGGGTTCAGGGTATAAAAAAACACAGCAGTCTCGACTACAGCTTTCTTACTTGTTTTGCAGCAAAACTTTTGCTTTTGTTTTTGTACCTTTAGCCCATTGAAAATGGGAAATCAGGGTATAATGTTTTGCTTTGTTAAGTGTATGTAACAGGCAGAAGGAGGCATGGAAGACCCCACAAGGTAATTTCTTGATCAGGGTGACGAAAAAAGTTGATATAGCCATGTCCGTCTGTCCGTATGTTTGAACGCGTCGATTTCCGAAGATACAAAATCTAGAGTGTTCATTCTTTTTGTGTTAGGTCCGTATATTGCACGAGCAGTAAGGGAAATTCGATAACTTGTATACTTCCAGAGTTATCGATAAATAATATATCGAAAATCTGATATAAAATTATATTTAATTCTTCTTTAGAATTACAGCCTTCAAATCTTTTGCATATATATAGATAGTAATTTAATACAATTTCGGTTTTTGTCAGATTTTGGATTCCGGTCCCCAATTCGCCCCCTCACCACCAAATGTGTAAAAAATTTATTTCAAATACTAGAGACATGCAGTTTAGATAAGCATATAGATATGAATATCATATTCATAATCTGAAGATATGAATACGATTGTCCGTCTAAAAACAGAATTATTTAGAATAGATTTTGCAGCAAAACCCATGTAGCGCAGTAACAAAGGCAGCGAGACAGCAAGCCGCAAGCAAGCATAGATCAGCGTGTGTGTGTGCTCGTGCCTTTGCATGTATAGTTTCTTACGCGTGGAGAATCGAATCGAAGCATTCTTGGAATATTATTCGTTCGAAGTAGGGCTCAGGGGATTTCGTAGTCAAGCAGTCTCGACTACAGATTTCTTACTTGTTTTTGTTGAGTTATTGGAGCGTTCATATTCATTTGACATACGCCGAATGCAAGATTTATTCCCGTCATGTGTCATGTGGCTAAAACAAACAGCCAGACGGCCAGACATTTGGCCAGAAAGCGGCCCCCCCAATTTTTAAAAACACTGCCTCCGTCTCTGTTCCTCTCTCTCTCTCTCTCTCTCTCTCTCTCTCTCTCTCTCTCTCTCTCTCTCTCTCTCTCTCTCTCTCTCTCTCTCTCTCTCTCTCTCTCTCTCTCTCTCTCTCTCTCTCTCTCTCTCTCTCTCTCTCTCTCTCTCTCTCTCTCTCTCATTGCCTTTCTCTCTCACATACACACGTTTATCACTTCCTTTTTATACCCTGAACCCATTGAAAATGGGAATTCAGGGTATAATGGTTTTGTGAAAATGTATGTAACAGGCAGAAGGAGACATGAATACCTGAATGTTAGTTACGCAGTACGAATTTGTATTGTTTTTTCGATAACTCATCCCATTTCCAAATTTTCGATCAAAAAATCGAAAAGTCGTTTCCATTTTTACGTTTTTTGGGCATAACTTCTACACCGTTTGAGCTATAGACTTTGTTTAAATATTAGTATACATATTTGATCATTGATTGAAAATCTGTTTTTACAGGATATTTGCCAATCAAACAGACTTAAACGAAAATATAATGTAAGTTAAACATATAAAATGATGTGTGTATATATCTATCTACATAATATAAATGTATATATCATCACGACTCTATTAAATATGCATTATTTGTTTGCTAATTAATTTCAAATTAAGACTTAATGTGCTTAGGCTTAGGTAATAATATAAAATATTCATTAATATTTATTCAATAAGGTATATACACACATTTATAAATAAGTCTCTTTTCTATATAGAAATCTTCGCGTAATTTAAAAGTCAAGTCAATAAAAGGGAAAATATTTAAACTAATGATGAGAAGACTGATGTAATGCATTGAGTCAAATTGTACGAATGCAAATGTGTTTATAGATGTGTATGTGTGTCTTATGTGTGTGTGTGGCTGTGTAGCTGTGTAGCTATGCCTGTGTATATGTTTGTGTGTGAATGAGAACTTAACTGACAAATAGTTTTTACTGCTATGGCTAAGTTTTTGGGAGTGTGTGTGTGCGTGTGAGTGTACCTGCCGCGTTAAACCACAATGGAGCATAAATTTATAGTTCATTATGAATAAATTTTGCAAACATTAAGTGTCATATTTTCAACTCATCAAAGGCAGCAACAACAACAAGTAAGAAAGCTGTAGTCGAGACTGCTCAACTACGAAGTCCCCTGAGCCCTTCCGCGAACGAATAATATTCCAAGAATGCTTCGATTCGATTCTCCACGCGTGCACGCGTAAGAAACTCTACATGCAAAAACACGAGCACACGCACATGTTGATCTACGCTTGTACGCCTGTATGTGTGTAAGCATTGCATGCGGCTTGCTGTCTCGCTGTCTCTCTTGCGTGCCGCGAATTGGGGATTGGAATCCAAAATCTGACAAAAACCGAACTTGTAATAAATTAGTATCTATATATGTACATATGTACATACATATAACTTTTATGTATAAAAGCTATCGGATTTCTGTAACAAACTCGTACTTCGCGTGTAATATACTGACCTAACACAAAAAGAATGAAATTTCTTGCTCTTATATCTTCGGAAATCGACGCGTCCAAACATACGGATAGACGGACATGGCTATATCAACTTTTCTCGTCACCCTGATCAAGAATATATATACTTTATGGGGTCTGCGACGTTTCCTTCTGCCTGTTACATACATTTTCACAAAACTATTATACCCTTAATTCCCATTTTCAATGGGTTCAGGGTATAAACAAGTAAGAAGGCTCTAGTCGAGGCGGCTCGACTACGAGATCCCCTGAACCCTGCAAAAAAGTGATACTCTTCTTCTTTACGCACTTATGAGCGCGCGCTCTGCTAACCGCGCAGTTGCTGTCGTGGCTTGGAGGCGGGTTGGTCTGAAATTTTGACGCTTATAACTCCATTTCTAGATGGACTATCTTAATGAAATTTTCAAAGTAGATTAAGAGTATCTAAATCTATCTATATGCCAAATTGCAAGTCTCTAGTATTTGAAATGCGTTTTTTTTCAATTGGGTACGAAGGGGGCGTGACATCCAAAATCTGAAAAATACAAAAATCTGCGTATTCGTAATATCTATCTAAGTATACAAATTTGAAGTGTCTAGCTAAAACGATGTAGAAGTTATGCCCAAAAAACCTAAAAAATGTAAACGAATTTCGATTTTTTATCGATAATTTGGAAATGGGATGAGTTATCGAAAAAACAAAATAAACTCGTACTGCGTAACTAACATACGAGTGTTCATGTGAAATTTCAGCTCTCTAGCTTTTGTAGTTTCCGAAATCTCGACGTTCATACGGACGGACGGACGGACAGACGGACAGACGGACGGACAGACGGACAGACGGACGGACGGACAGACGGACAGGGATAAATCAACTTTTCTCGTCACCCTGATCAAGAATATATATACTTTGTGGGGTCTGCCACGCTTCCTTCTGTCTGTTACATACTTTTAACAGGGTATAAAAAACAACAACCATAATAGTAATAGTCATCGCCGCATGCGCGCTGATTATCAACAGATAAACGAAACACACACATACATACATACATAGGTACATGGTCGGGCTGTACTGAAATACATTATATATACAAATACATATCTGCATATGTACTCTGACTATAAAGGCAGACTTTGGGCTCAACTCTGGCAAAGTTCTGTCCCGGGCAATTCAACATTCGTTAAATGCAGTGCAAAATTTATTTATGATGCCGCACAAACAATAAACAGCATCAGAATAATAATGGGGGATGTTTTTGGAAACTGCCACTTGAGGTTGAGGGTGGAGCGCACGGACATTGATATTACGCTTTTGCTTGGGTCGCCACAGCCAGCATTTAATTGCACATCAAATGAACCTAAATTTTATTATAATTGCTAAACCGGTTTTGATTTATTCTTGAACAGAGAATTAGAAAAACAATTACGACATCATAACATCAAACATTTATACAAATCGCCAAAAGTTTACAAAACAACAACAAACAAGTAAGAAGGCTCTAGTCGAGACGGCTCGACTACGAGATACCCTGAACTAGAGGTGGGCATGGGCCGAAATTTTGCACCAAACCCGACCCAGCCCATGGGCCGAAGAGCAAAATTTCACCCGTACCCGAAAGCTACAAAAATTTTGCAACCCGTAAACAACCCGCCCGACCGAAATTTTTTCTTCTCTTTATTTTTTCACTTGCTTTTTGCTTTCGCCCTGAACCCATTGAAAATGGGAATTCAGGGTATAATGGTTTTGTGAAAATGTATGTAACAGGCAGAAGGAGAAGTCGCAGACCCCATAAAGTAAAGTAAAGTCCGTCCGTCCGTCCGTCCGTCCGTCCATCCGTATGAACGTCGAGATTTCGGAAACTACAAAAGCTAGAGAGCTGAAAATGAAATGAAATTTTTAGGGTAGATTAAGAGTATCTAAATGTGCTAAATTGCAAGTCTCTAGTATTTGAAATGCGTTTTTTTTTATGTTGGAATGGGTGGGGGAAGGGGGGAAGCGGGCGTGGCATCCATAATCTAATAACCGTCCAAAATTCAGCCCAGACTTGGGTTTAACACCATGTTAAAGTGATTGTCAGCTTTCGGAAGCTACATGGGAAAATGGTCGCAAATAAATAGGCTTAAGTGCTTCAGATGTTAAATGCCTGTTATTAGTCGCTGTGCCAACATAATGCCGAACGGCAATAAAGTTTAATAACCTTAAGGAACGGGACGCGTATAATCAGCATCATCGTGTACATAATTTGCCTTTGCCTGTTTTCTTCACATGCCCGACCCATCGTTCTCCAAGCTTCCCACACTAGGGAGTCTCCACTCCCCATCCACATTTCTTTCCATCCTGTAGCCACGCCTACTGTGATGAAGCATGCCGTAACGGCTCTGTATTCATGGGCGTTAATCTGTTTAACTGTAAATGACGTGAAAATGGGGACAAATGAAACTTAGAAGCCGAAGGCAACCGACTGAAACTGAGAGATTTATCCCCAACCAGGCGACACAACACATTAAAAATATGCGTCTATGTATATGCTAGAGTGTGTGTTATATGAAATATCATTTATGTGTACATCTATATAATATACATACATATACATATACATATTGCTTCAATTGAACATTCGCCAAGGCGCCCGAGGCAGCTCAAAAAATTGTGCATGAAAAATATTTTCTGTATAGATTTATTTATGTTGACGATTAATAATAGAGTGAACGCGTCGGGCGCATCGAGCGGCCGGATCCATTTAAAAAGTTGTGTAACAAAAAGGGAACAACAAGAACGGAATCAAGTAGTATATATATATTTATTTATTTATTTATTCATTTATTAACAATAATAATAAGAAAGAACACTTTTTAATTTCATTCAACCTTGAGAGTAAGAAAGGTATGAGGAAACCCTAACAAGGGAAGTCGAGCGAGTTGCGTAAACTTGGGTCGTCACATTTATTACCTGAGCCCATTGAAAATGGGAAATCAGGGTATAATGGTTTTGTTAAAAGTATGTAACAGGCAGAAGGAGACGTCGCAGACCCCATAAAGTATATATATTCATGATCAGGGTGACGAGAAAAGTTGATATAGCCATGTCCGTCTGTCCGTATGTTTGAACGCGTCGATTTCTGAAGATACAACTCTTTAGTTCATTCTTTTTGTATTAGGTCCGTATATTGCACGCGCAGTACGAGTTTGTTTTAGAAATTCGATAACTCGTATATTTCCAAAGTTATCGATAAAACACTTTATCGGGAACCAGTTATAAAATTATATCTAGTTCATCTTTAGAGTAAGACTCTCCAAGTCTTCTGCATATATATAGATACTAACTTAATACAATTCCGGTTTTTGTCAGATTTTGGATTCAGCAAAGATCATACGACAGCTAACCATAGTCTTTTGGCAGGTATGGAAAATAGACTAGACAAAAACAAGTAAGAAGGATCTAGTCGAGACGGCTCGACTACGAGATCCCCTGAACCCTGCAAAAAAGTGATACTCTTCTTCTTTACGCACTTATGAGCGCGCGCTCTGCTAACCGCGCAGTTGCTGTCGTGGCTTGGGGGTGGGTTGGGCTGAACTTTGGACGCTCATAACTCCATTTCTAGATGGACTATCTTTATGAAATTTTAAAAGTAGATTAAGAGTATCTAAATCTATGTATACGCCAAATTGCAAGTCTCTAGTATTTGAAATGCGTTTTTTTCAAATTGGGGGCGGAGGGGGCGTGGTATCCAAAATCTGAAAATTACATAATCTGCGTATCCATAATATCTATCTAAATAAACAAATTTGAAGTCTCTAGCTGAAATAATGTAGAAGTTATGTCCAAAAAACCTAAAAAATGGAAACGAATTTTCGATTTTTTATCGATACGCATGTTCATGTGAAATTTCAGCTCTCTAGCTTTTGTAGTTTCCGAAATCTCGACGTTCATACGGACGGACGGACGGACGGACAGACGGACAGGGCTCAATCAACTCATTTTTTTATGCTGATCAAGAATATATATACTTTATGGGGTCTGCGACTTCTCCTTCTGCCTGTTACATACATTTTCACAAAACCATTATACCCTGAATTCCCATTTTCAATGGGTTCAGGGTATAATAATCATAAATAATCACAAAATAAGAGGATAGATGGGATGATGATAAGAAATAAGATGGGGAAAACTGACGAATCCACCCGTATTTACTGCGAAAAAACAATGGGTGACGCAGAACATACTTTCTTTGACTGACCCATTTTCAATGGGTTCAGGGTATAATAATCATAAATAATCACAAAATAAGAGGATAGATGGGATGATGATAAGAAATAAGATGGGGAAAACTGACGAATCCACCCGTATTTACTGCGAAAAAACAATGGGTGACGCAGAACATACTTTCTTTGACTGCGAAAGGTGGTTAGAAGAGAGAACCGCTTTGATAGACTCTGTCGGCGAAGTCGAAGTAAAGACAATAATACAGAATATGTGCAGCAGCATAGATGTCTGGAAAAGAGTCTGTGACTTCGCCAAAAATGTTTTGCTACGGAAGAAGTAAGACCTGGGCAGAGAGGATAAGGTTCAGATGGAGCATATTGGAGGGCACCACCTTGAAGGTTAATGCGGGAACCAGGAGCTTGGTTCCAAGGTGGATTTTGACCAGAAGAAGAGGAGGTTTTTAGTCGGTAAGCAGTCATCATGTTATCTGACGGCTTACATGCACCAAGAGAGATAGAGAGGGAAGCAGGGACTAGTTGAAGAGGAGTGGGAGAGAGTTTTGTAGGTAACCTCGAGTCATTGCTTTTTTCAGTCGTATCTGAAAGCAAATCAAATTGAAAAGTAATTCGGCTGTTGGTTGCGTTCGGTTTCGCACTGTTCAGTGTGGTTCATGGTGGTTCAGGGT
>JAUESR010000035.1:0-35439 GCA_030914345.1 Drosophila koepferae
TTCTCCGTCTCTTTTTTCGCTCTACGCTCATAATTACAATTTGAATTTTCATGCTGCGCCATTCTCACATGAGTTAAAGAATTATTTCGTGTGTTTTTTTACGTATATTTGGGTTACATTATTTTCGGCACACTCACACACCTTTCACCTGCTTTCAACGGACCTCGTTACGCCTTAATTATGTTGTATGATGTTCCATTAAAAAAAGCAGGCGGAGTTTACTCTCCAAGTATATTGTTGTTGTTGTTCTCGACATCTCTTGTTGTTGTTGTTGTTTCCCTGTATCGTTAGTTAAGTGCTGTAATTTTCGCTTGATTTATGAACGTGAAAATGGAAATGTCAATGTTTCGCATAACGATTTCATTAATTGTAAGTGCTTCGTTCAGTGTAACTCGTGCACGTCATTGTAAAAGGTGTATATATGTATGTATGCATATAGCGCCAAAGATCAAGAAGATAATTATGATGACAGCTTAATTACAGATGCTCCCAACAGGTTGCAGCAACAAACAAGCCTTCTTCTGAAAGGCACGACTATAATGTGATATATACCATGCTGTATATTATTAGAGTCATAAATATACATACTATACTATGATATTGACAATTATAATATTTGTATTGAATTTATAAATAATTAAGATAATTTTCCATCATTTATAAGAATATTGAGCTAGCTTAAATACCTCAATATATTATTTTTTATTTGTAATTTCTATATAAACAAGTTTGTTATTCATCACTTAAATAGTCAACTAACTAGACCAATGAAGGCAGATATATATCAGAAATAAATTCTCAAACTCAACACCCCAATAAAATTTCAAGTCAACAACAATCAATCTTCCATTGATAACACGTTTCGCTTTATAGCCACTACAAAAGATCAGCTCTTATCGCTAACTGACAGAATATTTGATTTCGATTTGGACTCTGATTTTGATCTTTAAATGTCATTGCACTGTGAGGGTAATTGCAATTCTAGCAGCGAATGCCAATAAATTAATGAAAAAATCATGAGAGCATAAAACTTAAGCCGAAACTCATAAAAAGAACAACAAAAATAAATAAATAAAAAAAAAAACTGCAATTGTATATAAAGTGATAAATAATAAGATGGACAAAAACCACGCAGAGCCAATGATCGATCAGAGTGCGAAGGGAGCTGGCAAACACTTTAATCATAAAAAAAAACATACAAAGTACACATATGTGTGTATAAGTGACAGCTGACAAGGGTGTGAGCAACAACAGCAACAGAAAAGCGGACACATCAATTAATTGTCAATTGCGCGTATTTTCGCACGGCGGTTTCTTTGTGCTTGGCCCTATAAAAAAAAGGAAGGAAAAATGAAATGTCCACATCTGAAATATAAAATACTCTTGCGTACCTACGTGAAGTGAGTGAATTTCTTTTGCTTGTTTTTTTTTTTTATTTAATACTATTTTTTTTTTTTTTTTTTTTTTTTTTTGTACTATTATTCAATGTTGTGTTTACAACAGAAGCATTTATAATTAAGCATTGTAATGGTTATAATACAGTTATTGGCAATTTAATTATTTAATTTAATTCAGTTATCTTAATTCAAAATTTAATGAAATATTTAAGAAATTAAATTAATTTATTTAATTTCATTAAATTTAATTTAAATATTTTTTAATCAATGCGATTTAAATGATTTAAAAATTAAAAATCTCAACAAATTAAATAAATTTATGTTACTTTATTAAATTTCATTTTTATATAGTTTTTGATTAATGATCATCTGAGCATACTAAAAAATTTCTTTAAATAATTTAGACACATTAAAAAATTAATTTATGATTCGCATAAACAAATAAGTTTTTTGTGCATTCATAAATTATAAAGTATTTTTTTTAAAGCATAAAGAAATTGTCGTATAGCTCAAAGTAGTCTTTGTTATAGTCTTCTGCAAATTATCAATATGATATAGTTTTGTAATCTAACAGATTCTGTTAGAGATCTTACCAGCATAATAATAATGTATAATAAATTTCGTTAATTTTAATAAATACATATCTATATGATTCATAAATATGGCAGAGAGTACAGTTAGTACTGTCAGTAACATAATTTATGTATATAAATTACAAATTTTTTGCAACATATAATATAATACTCCGACTTAAAGGCATTATTCATTGAAGGTAAATCGAATTTCAAGTCACAGTAAAACTTAATTTGCCTCTGTTTTCCATCAAGAATATATCTATCTTTTCTAACCATAAATATTTGCCGTCACACATTTAATGACTTATCTATCATACTCATTGTTAGGGCAGGGTATCAGAACGTAACTCAACAAAGCGCTCAAGTCAACGAGCAACCCGCACAGCTCATTCAAAGAAACATTGCGGCCAGATAGATGGCAGGAGACAGTCTATGAAAAAATAATTAAGTAGCACACTATCAATTATAGTCTATGGGGCAGTTGTTGTCGTTGCCATTGCCAGTAGCAGTTGCAGTTGCAATTGATGCTGCTGCTGCTGCTGCGGCATCTTGTAGCCGGCGTTGTTAGCTGTCAAATGTAACAAATGTCAGGCAATCGGCGCAGCATAAAAAACTGGATCATGGCTGAGGCAATTGTTTGTCAAGTTCGGGGCACACGCATCGCATCTGTCAGTGAGCAAAATACGCGCAGCACTGCGCGGTTGCATTTATGAAGTGTCAAATTGACAAGTTCCAGCGAGCAACGCGCTGCTGCTTCTGTTTGCTGTTTGTTGTTTTCCGTTTAGCTAGGCGTTCGACACTAACAAGATACAAAACACAATGCGACACAATCGCCTGAGAAAGGGCGCAACTGATGCTCTAGCCAGTTGTGAGCCCTTCATCTTTCATTTGTTTTTGTTTGCTTTGGGCTGGGCTAAGCTGCTGTGCTGCTCTGAGCTGAATATCCTGTTGGTTATCCTTTGGCAGTTCAATTTGCAATGTCAATATTGATTTTGTAATGGGCACAGCTTGTCGCAAGCTAAAGACAGTTTCCTGCAGGTGCTCTTGGCTCGTCCCAAGGATCGTCTAGTTAATCATTATAATTATGGTATAGATGCGGCCTGCTGGCTGCTGCCGCCGTTGGTAGTTGGCAGTAGGAAATCTCAGCCGCATCTCGATACAGTAGCTTCTGCTGCTGGCTGCAGCGAGCTCATATCCCGAACCATATCAATATTCAAATTGTGGCTCAATTGAAAATTTGCTAACTTCACGCAGCGTCACGTGAGATGAGAGGCAGAGAGACTCTGAGAGAGTCGCAACCCAGCCACTGGCTGTATTGCGAGCCATTCCAGAAATCGTGATAAACGTCAAAATATCACGTTGTGCGAGGGCCTTGTCCGCTCGTTAAACAATGGGTCGCAGCGAGCACAGTGAAGGAGGCGTCGTTGGCGGCTTTTGTCGACATTTAGGCGCGCTAAAGTGTTCAACTTGGCGTTCAGCCGAGGACAGCACCCGGCCGAGGCACACATCCAGATCCCAGGCCAGCAGGCTCAGCCAGCAAGCTCAGCGCTGCGTCTGTGGCGGCTTCTGCGCAATTGTTTCGCTTATCAGCGATGTCGAGACATGGCAGACACAGCGCCAACGCCGACAGCCGAGCCGGAGCTGGCTCTGGGATGCGGCACGATCCACACGGCCTTTGTTTTCTTTGTGCCCAGGCCCATGTCTGGAAATTTGTTTATTGTTTTGTAATGAGTTTAGCGGACCTGAATTTGCGGCATCTTTCAGCGACAGTGGCGAAGGCGAAGGCGACGACGGCATTCGTGGAAATCATAACCAGCAAATTGAGGGCCATGTCGCC
This sequence comes from Drosophila koepferae, assembly GCA_030914345.1. Classification (NCBI taxonomy): domain Eukaryota; kingdom Metazoa; phylum Arthropoda; class Insecta; order Diptera; family Drosophilidae; genus Drosophila; species Drosophila koepferae. Next base: position 3,810 of record JAUESR010000035.1, read on the forward strand.
TAATTGGCAGAACCAACAGCAGCACCGCCAACACATGCCAAGGCGGTCTGACTGGCTGGCGGGATGGCGGAGTGGTTGGTGGACTGGTGGCTACACGTAATTACCAAATTATAGCGCCAAATATGTGTCGGTCACGCTGTGCGAGCCATTTCCCATTGGCGGCCATATTTGAATGCCGTTCAACATTTGTGATGACAACATTGAAACGACTCGCCTCGTCATGCATGGAAAATTTATCAGTGGTTGCTCTGGCTCCACCTCAGCATGAAAGCCATTTAAAAGCCAAGTGGAACTCGGAACTTGGAAAATGGCAAAACAATTCGAAATGGTGACTGAAACGTGGCTACTTTAGTTATTGCCATTAACTAGTTTAATTAGCAGCACATTTTACGCTCTGTTTGAGAATGTTGCTTCCATTGTTAAAGGGTTATTTATTCGCCATATTCTGGGCATATCGCTGTAGCTTTCACCTTATTAGCAGTTACTTTGATATGCACACCTGTGTGTCATGGTCTAATTGATTGCCTAATGTTAGTCATTTCCAATCATAAACATTTGACTTTTCAAATTAGAACGTTTATAATAATTGCAAGAGTTTTAGTTCAAAAACCCAAACACATTAAAAGATGAAAATTGCGTCATGCTTTGATTTGTTTTCTAACTAAATTAAATATTATTTATTTGTTTTATTTTATTTATTTACTTATACTTTTTATTATTATTATAATTATTATTATTTTTATTATTATTTATTTCCATAAAACATTTTCAACAAGCTTTTTATATATATTTTTTTATATATTTCTTTTACAAGGAAAGGAGATGTGAAGATCCTTGATTAAATTTAATTGTTAACAACCAATGAAAATTTTTTTAATAGAATATTCCTTTATTATATAAAGAAAAAAATTCACTCTTACTTTATTATTTTAATTCGCAAATATTAACCCGGTCGGATTGTTTTCATTTGTTAAAGGCAAATTTTACTACAGCATGTTTGGGGGTCCCAGCTTACGGTACAGCTTTATTTCAGCTATAAATATATCTAAAAGTACATAAATAGTTTTAAATTAAATTCAAATTACTACTAAGTAAGTCAGCGATTAATTTATGAGTTGATAACAGTGCTGCGATATCCTTAAGTATTATATCTGATTTATTTTAATCTGAACAACCCTTACAGACTTCCTGCTGCAACCATTTCGCAAGCCAAAGCGGGTGCGCACCGCCTTCTCGCCCACGCAATTGCTTAAGCTGGAGCACGCCTTTGAGGGCAACCATTATGTGGTGGGTGCGGAGCGCAAACAGCTGGCCCAGGGACTCAGCCTAACGGAGACGCAGGTAAGCAGAGGCAGACCAACTCCAACCCATGAGAGGCTATGCAACCCTTTCGATGGCCGACGGCTTAATGCGCATCAAATTCAATAAATGCCTTGCCCAATTGGCCAAGCTCAACCCCTGCTGGAGCGGAGCAACCCCTGGCCCTGGCCAAGCGTTAAGTGATTGCATGTCAGCTGGTAGTTAACCCGCCAAGTGCCGGGAGTTACCAAGTTATTAGCGCTAAGAGGGAGCGACGGCGGGTGGGCGGAGAGTCCCTTGGGCATAGCTGGGCGGCAGGCGCACGCAGGCAGACAAATAGAATTAAGAGACTCGTTAAATTTATTTACGAGCTGCCGCCCCGCCGCAAAGGGTTGAGCGGCCCAATCATTGCTCTGCACTTACACTGAAGTGAGCCAAACTCAATTGAAGTTTATGTGTTTCTCGCCCGGACAGGTCAAAGTATGGTTCCAGAACCGACCGCACCAAGCACAAGCGCAATGCAACAAGAGGCGGCGACAGCAGCGATGCTAAGAGCAACAAGGGCAGCTCCTCGGGTGGCGGCGGTGGCGCCGGCGGGGATGGTGACGAGGGATGCCAAACACGATGGCTCCCAGCATAGCTCCACAGATGTGGAGGACGATGAAGACATTGAAGAGGATGACGAGGACGAAGTGATTGGACATGGGACGACTATGGCAGCGAACTGGATGCTGAGGAGCATCAGCGCCCTGCGCGAACAGTTCCAGCAGCAGCTTGCCCAACACCAGCAACAGTTGCTGCAGCAGCAAAACGAGGCAGGCGTTTTTAACGCCCGCAGCAGCAGCAGCAATTGCTGCACCATCACCAGCAACACCTGCAGCAACAGCAGCAGCATCAGCAACAACAACAGCAGCAGCAGCAGCACTTTATGCAGCAGCAACAAATGTACTTGCTTGAAAAGGAGCGGGAGCGACAAAGAGACCGAGAACGGGAACGATCTCGTGAGCGAGAGCATGAAAAGCAGTAATGTCCATTGAAATTCGGAGTTGGATTTGATTGGCTTAGTGTGTCAGCTAGTTTGTGTTCCTTTGATTTGTAAATTACTTAAGTTAACGTGTATAAATTAATTTAATATACATATATACATAAACATATATTATTTACCACTGATCAGACTTTATATTGAATTTTAAAAAGATTTTTGCAACTTTCAATTCGAATATCGAATGGAAGGAACCTGAGCTAGAGCTGCTTAACCACCGATAAGTGCTCCAGTCGAAGGAATCGTCCCTCGATAGTTTGAGCAATCGATACTATTAATGTTGCCATCGATAGATAAAAGCTTCGCAAAATTGAAATTGAAGTGTCTAGTAATATTAAAATAAAACTAATTGAATCATCACCACTATCAGCAATTTTGTTGCCAAAAAGTATTCCTAATTCTAGTGCTCTTTCGTTTTTTTTTTACAATTTATTGCATGAAACAGTAAAATATCTATGTTTAATATTGGCTCTCACAATACTAGTTGATCAATAAACTTATAAGTGTGGCTTCAGCTACTTATCGACAGCGAATAAATTTCATTGATCTATCGCAAAAATTAAGACCCATCGATACTATTGACGGTGCCATCGCTTGTTTTACCAGCTCTAAATTGAGTAGTTTGTGAAAATGAATTCCTTTTCCATTTGGAGAAACCTCTGCTTACATAGTTGCAAAGGAAAGTTAGCTTGATTGAGGTCTGCCAAGGCTTTGAATAAACAGAACAAGCTGAAGTTTGGCAACTACAACAACTAGAAATAATTAATCTATAAAGGAAAACCCACTCTATCCGGTTAATAAAAATAAAGCAAAGTAAGCAATTCGCCGGTAGCAGGCCGCTTGGCACCCTTTCTCTATTCAATAATCCGCAAAACGTTAACGAGACCATAATAAATATCGATCAGCTGCCCAACGAGCCAAAAAGTCAGCATTTCGATGACTTTTCAAAATGCTAACGAGCGCCCTTATTGAGTTTGTTGATGGTGGATTTGGTGCATTACCCCTTTGTCGAGCCATTTGGGTAGGTTGTGTGCCAAACGTTGACAGTAAAAATGCAATCAACAATTACGTATTTCGAATTACGAATTACGGTTCTCATAAAGCGGCCAAAAATAACGTCAGTCGGTGGGTCGGTGATGGAACGATGAATTGATTGGATGCCCATCAGACATCCATGCCAGAGCAATGCAATACATGCAAAATTAATATTAAAAAGCAAACGATTGACTATCAACGTTATTTACTACTATATAAATAAGGATTGAGTGCCCCGGGGGCGCCGGCTGACTGGCGCAATATGCATATAGAGCAGGCAGCTAATGGCCCAGCAATTTGGCGTCATTTTAAACTGCAACGTGAAATAAACCAAAATATTAAACTGACACAAAAACCGGCGAATCGGCAGACTGACAGACGTACCAGAGTGAGATAGTGATGAACGAATGAGCAAGATAGAATTGTGGAAATGCCAGCGATTCGTGCCCGGCAGCTAACCCAATGTACAATAAAAATAAATTTCGTTTTTTGCTTTTTTTTCTTTCATTTTTGATATGGTATGGCAATTGGTATAAGCGAGAGAGCTTCCACTGAATCGCCCCCGATCCGGACCGGATCCAAAACCAGGCCCGGGTGCTGAACCAGACGAAAGTTCAAGGTAATTGCCGTTGTCAAAGCAGCGCAACGAAAAGTGGGCGTGCTCCGTGGAAACTTGGCCAACAATTTATGGGCCACTTGAGTACAAGCAAAGGGTGTTGAGGTTTGCACGCGAGCAAGCACTAGGCACTGGGTGGCGAACAGGTACTCGAAGCAGTCTGTCTGGGGGTCGACCTGCAAAAAGTATTCTCGTATTTTGCATAAACGATGTGAGAATTACTTAATTGCTATTAGAGTGTGTGTGTCTGTATGGGAGAGGCGTTACACAACGACTCCATGCCAGTGTTTGTGTGGGTACGTCGCGAAATTTATGGGCATTTAGGCAAAACACCCAACAGAAGCCAGAACAGACAATGAAGTTGTCTACTGCAAGTGGCATGACCAACAGCGTGGAGCAGGTGAGTCCAGGTGGTTTCATCGAGCGGAAGGCTTTACTATTATTACAATATATGCATATACACGCCAACGACGCTGTCGCTGGTTCGTTATTATATTTACATACATCTACATACCGAATAATCAACATTTGACAGAAACTCAGCCGACTGACGCAGTTCCAATTCAAGCAATCCAAGTAATTTCAATGCTAGAAAAGTGAATTGGATTTTATTTTGAAATATAGTTCATGGAAAGTTTTTTATATATTTTTACTGACATCTTTATTCTTCAAATAAATATATTATATTTTATCAATAACACATTATTAAAATTCCATATACGATGTTCATGAAAGAATCTCGATCCTACGTGAGCCTTAAATTCCTCAAATAGAGAAAAGAGCTAACTGTCTTAAACACATATTTTAATGGCATTTATTTAACATGTTTTATATTTGTTTAGCTATTAATATTAGCTGACGACAAAAACAAATTTAAGTTGGCCTTAAACTTTATATGTCTTGAATATAGAAAGCTTCGACTTCTCACTCAAAAGATCAACCTGCAACTACTAATATCCAAGTTTTCTCTTTAAGACCTTTCTAGTCTTATTAATTTGACAAGATCAATTTATTTATTGTGCTCATAGGGAAGATTTGTAAAGTTTAAAGTTTTAAGTCAATCAATTTCTATTAACGATGTATATAGCTGTAATTTACGACATAGTATAAATAAAAACTTCACATAGAAATTGATTATTTTGTGATATTAGCCATAATGATCGCAACTTTTACTTTAAATCGAGCAGATAATATATATTTGTATATTTAAAATATTCTGTCATGTATATTAATTATCAATAGATACCTTTACAACTTCAACATTCATCTTAATAATGCAATCGCACTTTTGGTATAATACCTATAATAGAGAATCCAATACGTAAGGTAAAGAAACTGAAATGTTTGACTAGAAATGTTTGCAAAGCCGACAAAGTATTTCGTTTGATTTTGGCGTGTCTACAACGACGCCGACGCGACGACTTTGAAAACAAATTTGCGCAAATGAAAATGAGCGAGGGAAGAGAGAGAGAATGAAAGAGAGAGGGGTAAGGGAATGAGTGGAAAATGGCTATCAGCCAAGTCAACAGCCACACCGCCAGCGACTCAAAGCCGACTCAGTGCCCAGGCAGGGGCACTTGGAGCATATTAAGGGCGTCATTAGTGCTGCAGGCAGCGCAAATTTGACAACAGCAGCTCAAGTGGGAATGACTATGGCAATGGGCATGGGCATTGAAGGGGACGGGCTGATGGCCTGACACATGCTGCAGTGCAGCGGACGTGCCGGCGACAGCGTAGGCGTCCCGGTAGTTGGCCTCTTGTTGTTGTTGTTGTTGTTGTTGTTGTTGTTGTTGTTGTTGTTGTTGACTTTTGCTATTTAGCAGCCATTTGTATGGCAGGAGGCGGTAGCTAATGCGGAGGCAGCCAAATGCAAACGGAATTGCAGTTTAAACTTCATTTGGCACATTTTACGAGCCAGCCCACAACGTGGGCGGTCGATTGGCGCTGCCGTCGATTAATAAAGAAGGCGAATGGTGCAAGTAAACCTCTGAGTGTGAGTGTGAATGCGAGCAAATACGTTCAATACCAATTCTCCTGACACAATTCGCAATGGAAACTCCGTTTTGGCCATAAATCAGCAGACAGACACAGTCGAAGACTCTTAGATTCTTGGCACCTATGAGCCAACGGGCAAGTTGCATTTTTGTGGCGCCTCTTGGCGGCACATAAATTCAATTGAAATGAGCTGAGCAGAGCGCCGCCAAGTCGCCAGCTTTAACTACTTTTTGGGGCCCAGCCCGAGCCAGGCTGAGTCAGGCCCAAAATGCCCAGCAAATGCGTTGACTGCGTTTTACCTGCCTAGCGCTAGTGCTGGTCCAGGCGTCAATTGGCAAATTGGATTCCATGACAGCCAGGAGGAAAAGTTAATTTGCAGCAGCCATAAATAACACACAGATCAAACTGTGGCTAAATGAAGTGTGCGCCAGGAGAAAGCTTGACGGCCACAAGAAATGCGATCACCGCAATCCAGCAGCCAATTTTATATACTCTCGTTCACATGGCATCGAGAGTAACAAATGTAGCTGTGAGCATTAGGCGTCTATCTATCTGTCTAGAAAAATGTGATACTTATATACTGAATACACAAACTTGGATTAGCTGCATACTGTCGCCATCAGGGGCAATCCTATATCATCGTATTCATATTCAATTTTGCATGAGACTTTTTATTGTTTTAAAACAAGGAACTATAACATAACTGAATCAACTGATTATACCTTCAGTAGAGTTGAAATTTTGCATTAAATAATTAAATAATTTTTAAAAAGTACAATTTGTTAAACAAATTTAATTATAATACAAATTTTAATGGTTTATTTATTTATTTATTTTAATTTTTAAATTAATTATTAATAAATAATATTTGTTTGAATTTGTTTTTAGATGCTACTTTAATATAATTTTTTAATAAGCTTTAACATATTTGTTTACCATATAGCTTTTGTGATCTTTTTGTTCCAAAAGCTATCACAAAAAAGTCTTTGAAGATTTAAGAGTTAGAGAGCTTATTTGGCTTTAAATACACGTTTCTTTCAACTATTCTATATGATGAATGCTTGAAATAGTCGAGCAGTGTCCCTTTCGTAGCTATTATCATATAACTTTATTATTTGATTACTTTTATTAATTACTTATTTGGTCAACTGCATAAAATGAATTGCATTTGAATGTTAGCTATTAATTTGTGCTATTATTTAGTAAATTAGGCTGACATCATTACAAATTATAATTATATATAGTTTATGGGCATTTTAAGCAAATAGAATTTAGTGGCTCGTGTGGAAAGTTTTTAGTGGCGCGTGCATTTCTCGTCATCTCATGGAAATGCACATTAATTAGAGGGCAAAATTTGAGCACGCCAAGCCGAGCCGAGGCGCACCAACGTATTCAATTTAATAGCTTTCGGCTTTATTTGAAAACTCATTTTCTGGAAATTAATGAGCGCCCATTTGGTGTTCATCCAGCCACGCCCCCAATGCGCACGCAAGGCGCTGCGCGACTCTGGTGAGTGACTGGCCAGCGATTGAGCTTTTGTGGAATCAGCCTTAGTTATATATATTTATAAATTAATGACACAAGACAAATGGCAAACGATTTATATTAAAAGGCGCCTGCAAGAAATTGGGCGCCGACCTCTCCAAATTAGTTTTGGTTTAAGTATTTCTTTTATTTATCTCTCGAGTCTTTTGCTTTCTGTCTCTATGTCTGTCTGGGGTGGTCTGTGTCTGGAAGAGGCCAATAAAGCAGAGCATAAGCCAACGCGAACCGATGATCCCGAATGGGTGTGCAGCTCATGACTTTGACGAATACCTAATGCGCTACCCCACCCCCGTTGGATTAATGTAGTTCAAGGAGTGGCACTCACTGCAGCCTTTCATATTTCGCTCAGTTATAAATAATAATTAAAGCAACATTGAAATTTCCTTTACCTTTGCCCTTGAGTAATGATGATGATGATTAGCCGCTGTTAGCGGGCACTTTAGAAATGTGAATCATGCTAATATCATGGGGTTTGAGATTAACTGCATGAAATACGATTGATCGTTTGAGCTAATCGATATTTATATTCAGAATTCTGGATAATATGGAAATTGGGAATTAGAAAAAACAAAATACATTAATGGGTTTTTATTCCCAATATAATTAAAATCTTAGTCCAATTTAATATATCATATTTCGTATTATAACATAATTCAAAATTATATTATAGAAAATGGAAATTTTAAGTTGGATTCCTAAGAGCAGCACTTGAAGTTGAACTTTTTAAAAAAGGAAATATACTCTTACGCCTTGACTCGCTCGCCCTGTGCTCACCAGCCCTTCCCTTATGCTCGCGCTCCAGCCGCTACGGTCACCCTGTACTCGCTTGCCGTATTCCCTTTCATTATGCTCGCTCAGTATTCGTCAGTCAATGCTTGCACTCCGTACGGGCGCCCTGTGTTCGCTTGCCTTGTTTTCGATCGCGCTGTGTTCCCTCTCGCTATGATCGCTCACCCTGAGCTCACTGTGCTGATATTTATGGATCCCTATAATAGAGGAAGAACATACATAGAGCCTAGTCAGTCTTTGTCTATATTTATCATTCTCACACAGAAAATTTTAAATTTTAATAGTTATCAAATATTATATATACACTTTGCTCACTTTTCTTCAATGGGCCCCGACGCAGCGAACGAATCTGTTAACATTCGCCGCTCAGGTTACAAAGTTCAAGTTCGATAACGTTCAGCAACCTGTACGATCAATTAGCCAATTAGCCTTTGACCCCGATTACACACAAGGTGCCCAGTCGGGCTATATCAAAATCAATAAGCTTTGTGATGGGGGCGCCGGCACGCCCCCACGAAATGCGGCAAGCTCATTTTGAAAGCCATGGCGCTTTGTCGCCGTCAACTGCCGGTCGCTGGCTAAACAGTGGAGAGGCGTTTGCAAAAGGCATGTGGGCGTGGCACAGTCAGAATAGCAAAACTTTAACTCCCAACATGGCCAATAAATCGAGGCAAGAGTTGTAAAGCGACGTCGCGTTGGGCAACTACTTTAAAATAATTAGTGGGTGCAGCCAACAGCCAACTGCGAAGTCGAAGTCGAAGTAGAGTCGGTGAAGTTGTGGCTGACAATCGACCAAATTATGGGGTCGCATTCCCCATAAGCCAAGCCACAACAGCCAGAGGATGAAGAGTTAGACAAGCCATGCACCTGGCAGTTGCAATCAGAAGTAAATGCCATGGCTCAAATCACAATAGCATCTGCCACAATAGATCGTTCATTAACACATTTCGGCTTGGTTTTGTTTTCAATAGGCAATTCTGCGTAGTCTATGGCAGGCCGAGTAGGCCGAGCTGGCTAAGGTGTGAGTTTTGATTGTTTTTTCCATCGATTTTGGTTTATGGCATGTAATTCCAGCAAATGGCCTACTCGGCTCATCAGCAGCCTGCAAATGCTGGGCAAATAAACTTAAGTTAATTAACTGCTGGCTACATTAATTTATGCAGCATGATTAATTACAGCGAAAAACGAACTGGTCTTGGACGCGGACCGGCCGTTGGCCATTGGCCATTGGCCAGCCGTCGTCATGTCGGCCAGCGCGCGCTGTCAGCCCGGCCAGCTACCGAGCGGACAGCAGGCCAAGTCAAGCCATGTTAGTCTCTGCTGTCTTTGGTGGTGCAATTTGCACGCATTTTGAGTGGTCGCAGCTGCTGCCAACCAGTTTAAGCCCCATTGGTCATTTGCAGCGGCCGCAGTGGCCGCAGCAGCGCCAGCCATTAAAATGACATAGAGCCAGAGTCGGAACACGCACCTCGCGGATTCTGGGAGCTACGCTGCCAACTGTTCCACAAAGTGCCTAGACACGGCATATTCATGCATTCTCACTCGCATTAGCCATAGCCACACAATTATTAACCTAAACACATTGCCAAAACCCCGACTTGACCTGCGTCTAGAAGCTGCCTCACCCAACTGCATCTACAGCTAAATGCGCTTGTGTTCATGTGCAGCAGCAGAGTTACAGCAATTAAAATCAAATTAGCACAAAACACACATACAATATCATTAGTCAGTCACTCAAATTTGTTCATATATCTTGAATAAAATCTTCTTTTCAATCGTACTTTTATTTATTTGTTCTTTGTTCCAATATTCAAATATTGGAGTTTGAATGATAAACATAGCAAAATCAATGCAAAATTATTGCTTTTGAATTAATAAAAGCATGATATATATAATATATTATATAAAATTCATGATATATAAAATTCATTAATTCCGAAATATTCCTTCAGCTAAAGTATTTCATTCATAAATAGAAAAATATCTTTCTATAATATTTTTTTTATGTTACTTATGAATTAGATATAATTTATAAACAAATATATGTCGATATTATTTTCCATATCTATATAAAGTGTTTAACCTATTCCGTTGAAAATATTTATATTCAGGCTTATTTGGTTATATAAACAGGCAGGAGTCGTGGCAAAGCTCTTTAAGTAAATTTGATCATGACGAGAATGTCGAGATAATATTTAAAACTCTTTTACACGACACTTTCTGTTTCGTTTCCTCTGATGATATTACTTAAATAATTGTTAAAAAATTAATTTTTATTACGTCTCTCTCTCTCTCTCTCTATCCTTATGTTATCAAAAATATACGTATTTGAATATCTATATCACGATCTGCAAATTGTATTCCATCGCAACAAGTTATTCAACAATAAATTGTCCAAAATAAGAGCTCGTGCTTATGTACATAAGAGTACGTATGTATGTATGTATGTTTAAGTGTGTGCATGTGTTATTTGGCACGTATGTATAAAAAGTAGCATGAATTGATTAATATAACTGCTCTGCCAGGTATACTGGCGAATTAAAGACCGATTAAAGTTGATTTCTTGTTGTTGATGCTCATCTAAGCATATCTATCTATATACATATGACCCTTATCGTCAATTGTCTAACCAATGATTCTATTACGAACACTTATTATTCAGAACTTTCAGTTCGAAAAAATCACTTGCGTAGTGAAATCCACTGAACTGCAGTTAATCATAGCTTAATTTTAATTTTTTATTTTAATTTTAATTTTTATATTTTATTCAGATGCATAACTGAGAGAATTCTTTTTGAAACTGTATCAATTTAAGAAATAAGCTTCATTGAGAACCTACCGTGATTCAGGATGATCAACATTGTTGATTAAATCAAAATCAAAGTAAAAATATGATTCAGATCAGGATTGGATAATGAGCTATATAAATTACAAACCAGTTTGAGCTATATTTTGCAGCAGCGCAATCAATAAATATTAAATAAAACTGTAATCCATAAATATGATGGTAAATAAGCTTGTTTGTAAGTCTCTATCTAAATATAGATATAAACGCACAGATCATAGGACCTACATATATGCATAATCTGCTTCAGTCTTCCGCTGTCACGTTTAGCTCTCTCTTGGTATGATCAACAAAGGCTCAAAAATGAAAACACAAGCAACCCAATGACGGTTCTTGGTTTCTTTTTTTTTTTTTTTTATCTGTTCAGAAAATATGCAAAAAGCAATCACATCACATGGCCAGGTAGTCCCTTTTAACTGCTTGCAAATTTATGTCTCAGCTTAAGAAAACACTAAATGAGTGCCATGCATTTTTTTATCGCACGCAGCAGCAAGAGCAACATCGTCCAGGGTCCAACAACTAATTAGACATGTTAAAGAACTTGTTCAAGTGGTTGTTGTTGTTGTTGTTGTTATTTTGTGTTGGCTGGAACTGTGTACTGTGCTGGGCATTAAAATGGTAACACCCGACCCGAAAAGCCAGCAAGCAGCGAACACATTTAAAAATGCTCAAGTTAATTAATTGCGCAACGAATGCATGCCAACGAGACAGGCAGAGGGAATAGGACACGTCGGACTGGCCAGTTCCAAAGCCAATGACTTGATTTTTGCAGCACGATAGGAGGCCAAGGAGGGACTGGGTCTGTGTCTGTGTCTGTGTCTGTGGCGCGGTCAGTGGATGCGTGCGTTTCGCTTTCATTAAACAAATATGCAAACACTTTTGCCGCTGATGCGATGACACTGATAGCAATATCCCAGCCACTCGCTGGAGTGAGACCAGGACGTGAACTTCATTGGGAGCGGCGACAATGGGTCTGGCCAGACTCAACCAGCTTGGCATACATATTGTCTTAATAAATATAAAACTAAAACGTTTATATTCAGATAATTGGCGAAAGTTAGCAATTGAAATTTGAAATTAACAGCCGCTTAACGAGTTGGCATCACTCGCTCCTGGGCCTGTGAGAGCTGTGGGCACAACTTCATTAGGAGCGACACGCCCACTGCCCAAGAACAGCACAACAACAATCAACGAGCTATGATTAATTGATCACAGTCGAATGCTGGAGAAAAACATTCGACGGCACAATCAAATTAAGCCAGCATATAAATGTGAGCCAATTATTAAAACTTAATTTTGATGTAGACACCAGACGATTTTCAATTTCACAGCCTCCTCAGCGGCACCAAACTAATGAGCCACATGCACTTGGCTGCCAAAACGAATGATGTTACTATTGGTGTTGTTGTTTGTTGTTGTTGTTGTTATTGTTGTTGTTGCTGTTGTTGTTGTTGTTGTTGTTGTTGTTGTTGTTATTGTTGTTGTTGTTGCTGCTGTTGCTGCCTGTGAGCTGTACAACTAATCAAGCTGTTCGGGCTGCCAACTTTGATGCATTTTCCAAATTGATGCCCCAGATTGATGGGCATGCGGCGCTGGACACTGACTCTGACTCTGACTCTCTATGCGTCTCTCTGACATATGCAAAACATTTTGTTCGACGCACACTGAACAAGCCGAGCAAACAAATGAGCTGAAAATGCAGACAAATAACTAACAAGCAGTCAAAGCAGTTGGAAGTATTCGACACAGATCTCAGCTGCAGCAAACGAATTTAAATATACATTTTTGTGAGTCTAAATATTTTGAAAATTTAAATTTAAACTTAATCGACTTTTCTACTTTTTCAATTTGTATGCTATGCAATTTATAATAATTTTTGATGCATAAGAAAACTCCTATTCTTCAGACTAGATATTGGGAGAATATGTATATTTCAATTCTGAAATGGTAACAGGGCAAATTGTATATAATATTTAAAAATTTGATTCACTCAATTTGTAATTTATTTAAATGATATTCCATAGTAAATAATTGCTTTAAAAACTGATTTATATGAAAATATTTGATTATATATTAAAATACTAGACTTGTCTATAGACATTTTTGGTTGATCTTTTTTTCTAAAGCTTGTTTCTACATGATCTTACTGAATGCACCCATAAGGAAGGCAAATATCTTAGCGTTTTCTTTTTTACCATATTCTCGTATCTGCTCTACACTCAGCAAAGTAATACTTAAGCTCTTAAAATATAACTAAATTCATGATATTTGTTTTTAACAAGAAGGGAAGACACACAATATATGTATTAATATATGTATTAATATATATATATATATATATATATATATATATAGGCAACGAATTACTTACACAAACCCAAATGCCCGATTGCTCAATAGTTTGTGCGTAGGGCATCACAACCAAATAAAATAAAGATATTCAAACATATTTCAATTTTGTTGTTAGCCGAACTCGCATTGAACTGCGCTAAATTAACCGCAGGCATTCATTTTGGGTTTCGTGTCCGAATCGGAGGAGTTGAGGTTCTATAGCGGAGGCATTTTGATGAGTATTGATGAGTTTTAATAAATTGCTGATGAGTTTTCGAGCGCGCTTGGTTTCCCAAGCACAACGTGTATGCATGCAGCAGCCGTAGATACGGCAACAGCAACAGATAGAGATATAGATACAGATACATCTGCTCATTTCTCCTTCTACTTGTTTTGGATATCTGTAACGACTGTGGGCACATAACAAGCCTCAACGCCTTACAACATTTGAGTGATGCGTTTTTGAAAGTGGCGTCGAATTTCTCAACCGTGAAGCGCCATGCAGAGCAGCGGTAATTGAGACGCTGATGCTGATGCTGATGCTGATGCTGATGTTGATGCTGATGCCAAAGCTGTTATCCCAGCCTCGCAGAGTGCGCTGCTTGGAGCGTGGTGCGTGGTGCGTGGTGCAGTCGTGTAGCCGTTTAATTGCCGCCATTATTAAACTCATTTATCGTGTTTTAATTTTAACGTTGAGCTTCACCAAGAGCAAGAGCAGCAGCAGCAGCAGCAGCAGCAGCAATAGCCGTAGCAATAGCAACAGCAACAGCATCAGGTGTCTGACGGCGACGGGGCTTCAGTTTGGTTTCCATGGGCTCCTCTTAGTTCTCTGCTCATGCAGATGCTTTGGTATAATTAGCGAGGCCGACGGCAGCGCCGACTGCAGCTGCCATGATTTGGCGCTGATGCAGCAATTTACAAGAAAATTATGTTGTTTGCTTAATTAATAAAAGTAGTTTTTAATAGAAAGCCATTAGGCAAGCAGCCAACCAGCCAGCCAGCCAGCCAGCCAGCCATCCAGCCGTAAACGAACGAAAGACTTAGGCAACAAACTTGCTGCTTGATTGATGAAAATGCGAGACAATCTTTGCCAGAAATCACACTTAAATTATAAGCAAACTTCGCAAAACTGTTGACTTTTGCTCACCTGTCCGAATTGGGCTGAAACTCCTCCTCTGCAGCAGCTCCTTTTGATTTTGTTTTTTTTTTTTTTTTTAACGTAATTCCGCCGCTTAGCGCTTTCACGGCTCTTATTTATGTAAGGCCTTTGCAGCAAATGGCTGCAGTTCCCATGACAACACTTGCCGAACTGCATCGCGCGCCTACGCGTACTTTTGGACATTTGCCTGCCAACTCATCATTGGCATTGATGTGGTGTTGGCAAGCTAGCTGGCTGGCTGGCTAACTAAAAAGTCGTAATTAATGGTCGTATGTCACACTTTCGAGTTCATCGGTGTCAGGCAAACTTGAATTGGCATCGTCTGGTTTTCACTGTAAGCGGATGACGTCCGCCAAACTGTCGCATAAAATAATATAATTAACATAATCATAATCAACAAAGTATAAACGTTAAATTGAGGCTAATTACTTTATAACCGACACTCAACTGCGAAACATCGTCCATGGCGATGACGACGACGTCGAATTACACAAAAAACATGCTCACTTGTGGCAAACCCGTTTCAATTATGGGGAATCGAGTGATCTAGCGAGTGCTCAACATAGCTACAACCTCCACCCCAGCCCCAGCCCCAGCCCCAACCCCAGCTCCAAACTCCAGCTACAGCCCGTAACTTCGGCCTCCAGGTCTCTAGTGCGCGTCAAGCAACTAGCCGCTAACCGGATGGGCCAGAAGTGTGCGACAGTTTCAGACATACGAAAGAGATTTGATTTCATTTTCGTCCAAATGGAGCTATGACCACGTTTTTAATGTCTGATTGTATAAACTGCAACTGTGTGATTATAATCCATTACAAAAAAAGCACACAGCACGAAGTGCATACACTGCCATAAATGGGGTACGTTTCAATACGTTTCAAATTGCTTAAATAAGTGTGCTAGTATTTTTAAGATATATAATCACAGTTCCGAACTGGTTTACAGTGCAAATGCTTGCGATCACACGGCCTTTGAATAATTATAATATATAATTGAATTAGCTTTAATAGTGATAAAAACTCCTATCATATAAATACAAATATATGATCTGCAATAATTTAATTTATAAATAATATTATTAATTGTTCATTAGATGAAGTATGATCATACTATAAAGTATTCATCAAATGTTCATTATATTGTAAAGCTTGCGATATACATATATGGAAAAGGCAAAAATGTAAAATATCTAATTTAAATTATTACAAACATGTATATTATTATATAAATTATTATATATATATATATATAATTATTACGTAAAACTGTGTCTATTTAATTATAAAATGTTTATATTAATTTAAAAATTAAGGATAATCTATTTTTAATCTTACTAAAAAATATTGATAATAAATAAAATAAATATATAAAAATTAAATATCATCTTTTCTATTCGATTTTGTTAATTTGAAGTTTTATATTTATATCCTTGAAATCAGTTTTTTTAATTGATTTTATTTTTAATGTATATTTGATTAAAGAAATATTAGATTTAATACATTTATTAATAAATTAAAATAAAAATATAATATTCACAAACCGTTCCATATTTGCCGAGTTTTAATTTCGCACAGTGGAATTCAACAAAGTCAAATAGCCAAGGAAATCGTAGTAAGCGAGTGCAGCTATTTACTGAGCAGCTCCTCGCGCACAAGTGAAATATGGCGGCTGGTTGGCAAAAGATTAAAAGAAGCCAAGTTAACTGTTTTAAATTTTTATGACAAGCTCATGAAATCGTGTGCAATTGTAAATGCGCCATATAATTTACAGATAATTATTATAATTACTGGTTATTTCTCAGTTAACATATGAGTACGCGTATTTTGTTGTTGCTGCCACTGCGTATGGTTGTTGCTATAGTTGTAGTTGTAGTTGTAGTTGTAGTTGTCGTTGTCGTTGTCGTTGTTGTTGTTGGTTGAATAGCCAAGAGGCGTCTAACAAGTTTTATTTGCTCAGCCAGCAGTTGTTGCCGCTGGTGCTGCTGCCGTTGTTGTTGTTGTTGTTGTTGTTGTTGTTGGCGTTTCATATGTATAGCTAGCAAACGATTAGCCGAGACTTCAGCTACGAAATTATTAAAATAAAAATTTTTACGCTTTAATTAGGTTTTTTAATAAGGCATTAATCCGAGCGCTTAAACATCGTTGCGCATTGCTTAATGCGCTGTTGTTCAATTAGCTAAATGCCTGATCACGTAAAAGTGTGCCAAATGAACTGAAAATCGAAAGACTTAGGCAACGAACTCTTTGTATGAAATATATTTGAGCTCAAAATTATATATAAATTATGAATTTGATTTTGAGGAAATCATTATGTATTGTCATTTGGTAGCTCTTGTAAATTTGAACTTTAGCATTGGATTTAATTAAAATGATTTTAATCGCACGACCACTTGGAGTACGTGAGTCATTTAGTTACTCCACTCATCTCATAACTCGAGGACCAATTATGCGTTATGGTCACTGACTGAGAAAAGCAACAAAAGCTGAAATATGTTTGCACTGCTCATAAATAAATTTGTTGGGCAGTCAAAAAAAAAAAAAAAAAAAAAAAAAAAAAAAACAGAAAAAGAAAAAAAATAAAAGCATTCACAATCTATGGATGTTCCAGGGCCGGGCGCGATAAAAATCGCTGGCAATTTGTTAAATTTAACGATTTTCAACGTAAGCGAAACAACGGCGAAAACTGTGCCGAAAGTTGAGCAGCCCAAAACGGCCAGCCGCCTCCTCCTGCTTCGACTGTTTTATGACCAAATAAATAATTAAATGATGCGTGGTGTTTAAGTGCCGCCACGTCTCCAAGCTCCAAGATTCGAGCTCCGACCTGGACAACAGTGCAAATGGCGAGCCACACGCAGCGCGTTCATTTCTTTTGAAAATTTGTCATAAATTTATAGCTTTCGCGCCGGGTTCACTGTACCCCACCGGCCTGGGCACAGGGCACGTACGCACTCTGACACTGGCCAAGCCCGGGCTTAATTGCTTGTCATGTGGCACACATTTCCAGCGCAAATTGGCCGTCAGATAGGCATGATCTCAGCTTTTACAGCACAGACCACACAGCGCTCATCTCCATCTAATGCCGGCAAATTGCCAGTGTTGCCAAATTTCAAACTAACTAGGCCCACTCGGTCGAGTTCTAGGCCCAACGGCCTGCCGCGGTACGCCCTTTAACTCTGAGCCGGTTCTTAGACGGAGCGACGACAATTAAAGAGAATCGGGTCGGGTTTTAATGAACTAACTGCGGAACATTAAACTAATATGCTTTATGGCTGCTCGCTCGAGTTGTCCACCGAATGTCACTTGTTGCAGCTTCTTGTCTTTGGGATCTTTGAATCTTTGAAGTCGACATGTTTTTTACGATTATGTGCTCGTTAAAGCGCAGCCCGATGTCGGCCTTATCGCTTTGCATCGCCCGAGCACATAAAACAAAGAAAAACATAATCAAACTGATCTACGGCTCACTTTATCCTGCGACCCGACTGACAATAGCAAGTGGCACGTCTAGGAAGTCGCTTGATGAGGTTTCCCAGTAAATTCTGTCAAAATGGTTATTCTCTTTCATATGAGCATCGACATAAAATTGCGGCTGGCTGAGAAAATGGTTGAGGACATAAAAGGAGCGTGAATGAATTTTCAACTGGTATAGGCTCATCCTAGATCAAATTTTATTAATTGTTGAATGCTTGCCTTGTTATTTATTCATATTCATTATTTTTAATCGAAATTAGAGTTTGGCCAAAACTTCTGTAAGCAAATTGTTAATTTGATCAAATAACGGTGTTAGCAGATCTGCCACAGCTACCGCCACTGAATTAAGGCCAAGCGTTCCCAGCACTCCCTGAAGAACAGACAATGCAGATTGCTCCAAGCAAACGATTGGCTCCAGCAGCAGACCTCCCACATCGCCAACTAATCCAAGCACATCGCCAACAGCATTCACTGCAGCTGTGGTAGTCAGCAGCTGAGCCAAAAGCTAGAAATATATCTAAATATTAGCTTTAACACGATTTCAGACTTTTTGCAATACTTACCACAATCAGAATACTATACTTGACGATTGCAATCATTTTCAGAAAAACAAGAAACTGTCTATTTGGCAGCTCTGTTGCCCTATTTATAGGGCATTTCCTAGACCTTTTTTCCAATATTACAATTTCAATTATGGTTGTCACGTTATCGTGCACAAATTGTGCAATTCGTTTGTGTTAGTTAAGAGATATGACTTTCTCGCTTATCTAGAACCAATTTAACACGTTCCGATATCAGAGTTGAGTTTCAAGTTTTATGGCTCTATTAGCGGACGAAAGGCCAGCCAAAGCTCATAAAATTCGCTGCCTGCGAATCGAACTCAAACTCGAACTCGAACTGATCCCTACATATAGACTCATCTCATTTCGTTGTTGTGCCGTCGCATTCAAGCAATTTTTCGCATACAACATAAATAATATTTTATTGGCAATTTAGTTGGGAAATTAATGTGCATACAGTTGGCAACTTTGGTAATTTATGCAAATAAAACGATCGTAAATTTGGCATTAAAACGCTTATTAAATGATCGTTTATTAGCCAGGTCTCCAAACCTCCAACCACACACTCCATATCTAACCAAAGGATTAGCCCCCAGCACTCCCCTAGCCCTTGCCTTGCCTTGTCGTGGCATGCAACAAGGTTGCGATTTGTAGGATTCGCATAAATTAAGTGATTAACCGAATTGTTCTTAAATGCTGCCAGCTACTTACACGATTGATATTATTTACGATTGCAGCCAAAGAAAGAGAGAGAGGAATAGTGAATAATAGGGAGAGAGACATTGCATTGATATATGTACATTTGTTCCTATGCTCGACTTGATATGTGGGGCTCATTGGCCGCGCAAAAAGTGTCTATAACTTCTGGGAAACGTGGCCAGCGGCTGGGTCGCATATTGTATAATGTATTAGCTGGCGCATTGTGTGTTAATTTGACAACAACATCGGCCTGGCATTCCTTGGGAACGGCAGCAACAACACTTTTGCCGCCGTGGCGACAAACGAGCCTTGTTCCTGTCAAAAGTCAGAAATATAACCATATAAAATCAGTCGGCATGACCATTGAGTTGACTCGCTGAACGCTGCTGTCTCAGCATCTCCCTCAGTGTCTGCTACAGCCATGTCCATGACCATCATCAGCATCATCGCATCATCATCATCATCTTCATCCTGGGCAAGAGCGCAACAGGATTAGCAAAATTAATGCGGCAAACGCTTTAAGAGATCTTCTTCTTCTTTTTCTCGTCCACTCTCTCGCTCTTCCTCTCTCTCTCTCTCTCTCTCTCTCTCTCTCTCTCTCTCTCTCTCTCCCTCTCGTTACTCAATGAAACTGCGATTCAAGCTGTCAGCGATTTTAGTCCTCAACTTATCAGTCCGCAAGAATCAAGCAATTCTGCCTCTTTCATAATACATTCAGAATTTTGAGCGCGTTGACGCCTAGCAGAATTCTAAAGGCGTGTTAGTAGAGGATCTGCTTCTTCTTATCTTTTTTTATTGTCTTTTATTATACAAAGTCTGCATCCTAAAACATCTTCGACTACATACGGAGCATACGGAGTTTAAAATTAATAGTTTAAGTATATACTGAAATATACTGAAATTATACCATTTAAAGTATAATTTTACCTAATAATAATCATTAAAGCAATGTGCAATATTCTGATTTATTAGCTTTTCCTTGTTTATCTAATGATCATAAATAGAACCATTCATTGAATATTTCAGACTGAAATTATTTGAAAAAGAAATTATTTAAGCATGAAACACGATGTATAACAATTGATAGTGGGATGAGCTAAGCTATAGCTCTCTTCAAACACCTTCTACATGTGGCCAAGAGAAAATTTCTCATTCATAATCGATCGATGACATTGTATTCGAAAAAGTATTCATTCAATAAAGTTGTCTGGGATAGATCTTCAGTGCGCTGCTGATTGAGATGAAGATGACTTAATAATTGAAATTTATCAAAATATATTAAGCAAACCGTTTTTAAATGCCACATTAATTACAACGTCTTAGCGACAGAGAGAGAGAGAGAGAGGGAGAGACAGATTGAGAGTGGGACATTTAAAAAGTGCCTGACAAATGATTGAACAATTTATAACTATTTACGAAAGCAACACACAGAGAGAGAGAAGGAAAGAAAAGGACAGAAAGAGAGAGAGAGAGAGAGAGAGAGAGAGAGAAACGCTGAGATTCCACTGTCTCTGCCCACAATACAAATTTATCATAGTCCATAGACAATGCAATCGAAGGGGCCCAGCGATTTGTGTGGATTGTGAACTGGAGAGCTGGCCATTCAATGTCACAACTGAGACCAATAAATTTCAACAATTTACAACGGGCAATTCATAAATTTATTAATGAATTAAGTTATAAGATAATTTACAGTTGATGCTGATCGAAACGCAATCTGCCGAACAAAATGATCATCACTGCTGATCGCGGCAATATATCAACAGCGGACGTGGCCCAAGCAGACGCAACCTAATCGAATTGTAGCGAAAGCTGAAGCACCAACAGCAACAGCAACAGCAAAGGCAACAAAGACAACAACAACAGCAAGGGCTAAAGCAAAAGGCAACAACTACAGTGAATTCTCAGAATTGGACCGAGCAAATGGGCAAAAGGCTGCAAAAAATTTAAATGAAGCTGTGGCCGAGGATCCAAATCGAACGCGTCTCTGACTCTGACTCTGACTCTGACTCGTATTCGGACACGGACAGGGAACAGGCGAGGGCTCTGGTATGTGGCGACTGGCTGCAGTTTGTCTGGCTGGCTTATTGCTGCGCATTTCTATGCAAAAGTCGAAGGCGAGCTGGCCATGATTAGCCGGGCAGTCGCGGTTCCATAATCGTTATCAGCGGCACCATCATCGACAACAGACAACAAGCTGCATTTGTATTTCTTTTTTCTTTCCTTTTGATTTTGTTTTTGTTGCTTATAAATTGGAATTTAAAATTAATTAAGTTGTCGTTTTGCGCTTTTATCCAATTTATAACTAATATGACACCGATTATACGAAATATGTTCGCTAATTAACGAACAAACACCACAGCCAGCCACCGCCTGACATTCCCCTGGCCCAGCCTCTGACATTCGCTGCTCATCTAACTTGGCCAAGAACCCAAGCAGACAGACAGGCAACAGCAGCAGCAACAACAACAGCATCTGCATCTACTCTGTCCACATTTCTGGTCTGGCCAGACTAAGCAAGCCTGGCTGCCTACTCTGGCCCGATCTTTGGATCGTGTCCGCGTGCTCGTAATCTGCTCGCTGAAGACGCGTTGTAAATTGTCTGACAAAGCTTATTTTATTAATTTAAGCCATAAGCGTTGGCCTCGCGTTGCCGTTGATGCTGCTGCTGCTGCTGCTGCAGCTTTGACTTGTTTGTTTGAAGCACCTTTTGCATACGCGGCCAAGTATCGCCAAGCAGCGCCAATTTATTGCGCATCGTAAAAAGCCGTTTGCGTTTTAATAAGCCATGCCAAACACGCGGCGGTTGTTCCGTTCCGTTTCGTTCCGTTCCTCGGCTCGCTGGCTGTTAGCAGAAGGCGTCGATGTTGACGACGTTTTGGTCATTTGACTTTTGCCGACGTCCAGCGCACTGGCCCAATGCGAAGGTAACAAGAAGAGAAAGAGAAAAAAAACGCAGCTAAACTCTCTCACTGCATTCCTGCCCATAACGAATTGGAGTGTCTTTGGGGTAATCGAGTGTGAATGTGCATACATACACAGAGAGGTATATATATATATGGCTGTCCATCGAGCAATTGGGCAATTGAGCGACATTGGTTTCGGTTGTTAAGGGGACTTATAACGGCATTTAATGGCAAGCCAGAGTCTGTCAATAAACATAATAATGTTACAGCAAGTTAAGACGGCGACTATATAATTGAGTTATAATACCTGTTGAGCTGTCAATCACTGTCGATAATGAAAAAGCTTTGAATTGTTTGTGTTTGATTGCAGATTGAATAAACAAATTTAACTTGTTTATTAATTTATAATTGAAAATCCAAAATGTGAAACTTTAAGAAATTAAGTTTCTTTGGCAATTTATATTAAAAATAATAAAAATACTTTAAAATACCTGCATATAAAGTATATGTACATACATAGATCAGATATCCCAAAAATTACTTGTTTTAATAATATTTCTCTCTTTAACATCATTTTAATAATAGTTTCTTTCTACTGCAAAATATCTGAATTTCAGTTTGATCAACTCTCGATTTCTTCCTCTATATGAAATGTAAACTTTTTAGATAAACATAAAATGTTATATGAACTAGTTTTTTGATATCAAATACAAACTCTTTCAACGCAGCAGCATATTTTCAATACGCAGCAGCATATTTTCAATACAATAAAAATTAGGAAATTTCATAGAAAAATGAAAGCCTTTTACAGAATGCACATGAAATCCCACTATGTTACAGTAAAAGCCCTGCCCAATACTTAGCCATAACAGCATTAAAATAAATATGTCAAAATTAAGTAAGCAGCCACACCACCACCAGCACCACCAACACCCACCATCAGCAGCAGCACCACCACAAATCGACAACAACAAACTTGCGATAAGCCGGCCACAATGGACAAACCACAAACAAATAAGCAGAGGGAGAACACCAAAACGAAACTCTTCCTTTGGCCGTGTGTATGTTGTTGGCCATAAAAAAGGCGTTGAAATCAGTAAAAATAGCCGTGGCCAAGAAATACTGCTGCCGCACTCTGGTCTGGCGGTCTGTGCAAACAAGGCCTGGACATCTAGATGGGGCCATTGGCCATTCGCCGGGCTAACACAGAGCTAACAGGGGCGTAGAGTTTGTAAGGACGAGATGGGCGCAAAAATCGTTTACAAATAAATCAGAAAGCGATAAATAAGGATTTTGTCTCGTAATAACTCAGCGGGAGCCATTTAACATGCAATCATAACGAATCGATGCTGAACGCTTTACCGAATGCCAAGACCCAGGGCCCAGGGACATGCAGCAAGGAGCACGGGCCAGAGAGGAACGTGGTCAGCCAACACGCTTTCACACCAGGCAGCCAAGTTGGCAAGTGTGTGTCGAATTGTTGTTGACTTGTTGCAGTTGTCGCTGCTGCTGCTGCTGCTGTTGTTGTTAATGTAGCTCTCGGGCCTCGGGCATCGAAATAAAGTTGCAAACAAGAACGCGAAAATTGTGACCAGGCCATCGCCTGAGCCTTTAGCACAATGACAGGGGCGTTCTTGGTTTTTATGAGCAAGGTTTTTTTTTATGCCTGCCCCTATCACAAAACATACCCGAAACATGCACTTGGCTGCACTTCATAATTTTGCCAACGACATCAACGACGATTCCCGTAACCTCTTACTGCTTAAGTCATATCCCTTCTGGCTTTGCCCCAGCCCTGTTTTTTCGATGCTTCCGCTTCAGCTGTTGTGCCTCGGCCCGCCTTGGCCTGCAACAACAACAAGCTCGCCTAATTATGTTGTAAAACAATCTGGTTTCATTTGGTCAGCAGGTCCTGTGCCCAGTCTAATAACTCTTTGGCCGAGGGAAGTGATTAAAATTACAAAAGTCCGCGTTGACGCTATGCCCACAATGGCTGCGAGGCACGCAGACACGCAGCCGAGGCATCTACACGATTTTCTATGACTAATTGCCAGAAGTGTGTCACAGGAAAAACGGCCCACTAACGACCCGGTCCGGGTCCGCAAATGCAGACCGACAGACCGACAGGTGAGCTGCCATGCCGACTTAGCTTATGGGGTCAGGCACGCATACGTGAACATAAAGGACTTATCGCGATGCAATTGCAACTGCAGTTAACCCGGCTAACAAGAAATTAAATTCCATTACGCGCGCGTAAGTCAATTTGCCCAGCACAAGCAATGGGGTTAGGTCTAAGTTAACCAAAGCAGCACAGTGGGCACATGGCCTCTGAATTCCAAGTGCGTGAGGAGTTAAAGAAATGTAGCAGAAAAATACTTTTTACTCGCCCTATCTAATACCCTTCATAGCTGAGTTGTCTCTTATAAGCCATGCAGACCTCTATTGTAATAATGGTTCAGTGAAGCCAAGAGGATCTCACGGCTTCACTGGACCACTCAACGGGAATATATCGGATATCTTCATGTTATGATGGGTGGATGTTCAAGAACCTCTGTTCAGAAACAGTCAGACGGACGAACAGATAGGCGCAAAGGCGGATAGATGGACGAACAGACAAAAGCACGCATGAGCCGATTGGATAAGACTGATACGTAGTCAGCACTAGTACTACTAATGTTGGTATTAACTACTTTATAAAAATATTATTTCTTATACATAAATTTAAAAAAAGTAAAATTCAGTTACGAAGTAAATTAGAAAATATAGCCTATCATCAATTATTATTCGCATGTTGAACCACTGTGCAGTCGGTGTAGACGCGTAGAGCTAATGAAGAGGTGGTAATTTATGTGGCTATATTCACCTGTTCCTAGACACGTTTTAATAAGCCAGTGACTGAGGCATGAATGGGAACGAGTTGGCCAAATGGAGACGTAGACATGGGCTAACCTGGCAGGTCTTATACGTGGATCTAACAGCCTCGAGCTGAACGTTGTCTGCTTACCAGCAGAGCCTCGGCCAAGTGCAGGATTAATTAATTGCTTGCTGTTGCTGTTGCTGTTGCTGTTGCTGCTGATCATGTCTGCTGAACACATGACGTATACGTGACATTTGAGAAATGTTCAGTCGCTTAATGTGCGACATTTTGTTTGTTTTTGCCAACTGCCAACGACTTTTGGCTGCCTGCAGTGGCTACGACATCAGCTCTTGCCACAATTTTTTCCTTCTGCTTTGCATATTGCGCATTCGGTATATAATGATGAGCAGCATCGCTCCATTCAGACAGCCGGACAACAGCGTTGTCAAATGACTTGCGTAAATTTATCGTAAATGCCATCAACGGTAGCTTCACAGTCACAGTCACAGTCACAGTCGCAGTCAGCTCGCTTAGCCACGTTTGGGCCAACTCATTCGTCGAGTCAGTTACTCAGCTACTGCCAGGCTAGCTTAATCCACGTTAATCCTTTCCACTGCCTGAGCTCCCTAGCTGCACATAAATTTAGTGCGAAGCCTCTTTTGGGCTCTGAGCATGCGCCAATCTGCACCACAATTTGCATTGAAGCTCAGCCAATGTGTGGTTAAACAGAAGAACTGGACCTCAGCTAGATGCTGCGTACTGTGGTTTCAGCTGCATCAGCGGTGCTTGACATATTTAATTGGAAGTCAATTACTTGGCAGGCAGGAATTTAATTTGCTTAAAATGTGATGTTGAATCTGATTCTGATGTAATCATAACATTTGCAAACTTAATACAGTCAAGTATTTAAAAATTATAGGTAAAAAAAAGCATTATTTATTAGTTCAGATTCAAGAAACAATCCTCTCATACGGACAGACGGGAATAGGGAACGATAAAAGCAGTCGGGATATATTCTAGTCAGTCTTCCAATTTAGAACACTATTATATGTCTTGCCGCAGTTCTGAACAATTAAACGTACGCCTAACCGATAAGCTAACTAAAATCTTAACTAATATAATACGAATCAATAATATAAATAATTGGTAAATAAATGTTGATCCTTTTATAGCGGTCGAACTAGTTCGTAGTTTTTGCTGTACTTCAACAAGTACCCTAACAAACAATCCAAACTCAGCGCCTCGACTCGGCTCAGTTAACAAAGCGGCGGCAAACGGCGCTCCAGTTGAACACACTTCGGTGACATTCAATGGGGCCGGGGCTTGTAGTTTGTGTCTCATTGTCATGCCCGGCTTATTGATTGGAATACAATGGATCCTTAAAGTGTGCTTACAAGCGCCGTAACTCAAACAAATTGCAGCCGCCTGCAAACGCCTGACTGAGTCGAAGACGACAACCAATACGAGGAGGAGGATGACGCCGACGACGGGTAACGACACTGATCAACAGGCGCGGCGATGTGGATGCACCAGGCAACAGCAGTTGGGGCAACTAGGGCCCGGTTTTGGGCCAATGCGTTTTACATGATGGCTACACGACAAGACAGGAGCGGCAACCTGGCCAACCAGCCAGCCAGCCAACCAGCCAGCTTAACAAGAACAAGATAAGCCCGCGCCCCAATATTGTTGTTGTTCTTGTGGCTTTCGCTGCTTTAAGTTATTCCAAGCTCGCCATGAACACACGGACCAGAGGCGCTACTGACGCGCTTATGTTAAATTTACCAAACAAGCGATTTGTATGCAATTTCGCGATCGTCGAGGAGAAGTCAGGAGCGCAGACAGTCAGGCAGGCAGGCAGGCAAACGTGCTGCTGAAATCCAAATCCCAGCGAGACATCATGACGTCGTGGATTTGGCGAGGGCTGCTAGCAGCTATTGCTATTGTCTTAGCCACAGCGTCGGTCGCCCTGTCTGCCGCTCAGTCTGCATATGCGCCTGCTGATCCGCTGCCTGCCTCGTCAGCAGCGTCGCGTTGTTGCCGTCACAATGTCTAGTTTATTGGCGTGATTTTTTATTTGCATTCGAAATGTTTGCTCGCCACTACAAGTGGTTGTTGTTGTTTCTGTTGTTTCTGTTGTTGCTGTTGTTGCTGCTGATGCACGTGATGTATGCGACGCGACCGCACGGCCTGTGTCCGTTTTGCTCGGCCGCCACACAATTGCCATAAGTTTACTGGTCGGTCCGCAATTATTTGCGGAATTCCTTTTGGAATATATATTGACTCTGACTCCCAGTACGGACTCTCGATCGAGACTTGTGAAACTGCGCACTGGTGGAAGCTATACGTGCCTGTGTGCATGTCCGCCTGGCAGCGCCTCGGACTAGCTTTGACAGCCCATACAAAGCAGCCAAACCCAATGTCAGTGCTCGTTGTCGTGGGCTGGGTATTTGGTCTTGGGTCTCGTTTCGTCCGTCGCTCGTCTGGCTTTATTCCTCTGTTAATTTGTCATGAAATTCCGTTTTTTAGCGCATTCCTTAAATGCGTGCAATTTGTGAAATGCTTTCCAAGGCGTGAGAAGTGGCTGCCGGAAATAAAATTGAATGCGATAACTGGAAATTGATTGATCAGCTTTGGTTCTAAGAATCTGTTTTTTTATTGGCAACTCAATAATTCCATAATATGAGAATGCTTTCCTGAGAACATGTATATTTATTTTTATGCAATATCTAACAATAAATATATTCGATTTGTGGGTAATCGTGATTTGTACAAATTGATTCAGTAACTAAAGTATAGGCCAAATTAAATTTAAGGGTATATAGCAGAGCCTTTGCTCTGGCAGAATATTATAAATGATATCTCTAAGAATAGAGCAAAAAATAGCTTGTATATATTGCTACTCTAAGTGAGATATAAAAGCTATCTATACTTAATTATGGCGATCAGTATGATCGCTCGCCATTTACTCTCTATCCAGAGCATATATTCGCCTATGTTCGCTCTCCCATTACTCCAGCTGCTTCTTATGTTCAAAGTTATGTTATGTTCTGCTTGTAGTGATCTGAACTTTTATGAAAGCACAGTCAGTAAAGTAGTTTAAACATATATTTTAACAAATAATACGATATTTGATTTTCATTTAATAAGTTTTAACAAGTGCATTAAAACTAGTAAATATTTGTAATGTAACATTAGGTTTTCATATTCATCGTATACCGATTGTGTCTATAGTAATAATTAGAGAAAAATTAGGATTCTCTTCCGTATATTTAATACTTTTCATTATAATATTATAAGAAACTAAACAAAATTAATTGCCCACTAGAAAAATATTGGCTAATTAATTATAATATTAAAATTTCAAAAAAAATTAATTTTATTAAATTAAATTAAAATTGTTTATCAACCATATATTTTTCTGATATTAATCAAAAATTAAATTGTATTTCTCTGATCACAATTTAATGCCACTCACTCGTTTCCCTTAACAATGTCTACATTTACATTTTGCCAATCTGAATATCATGCAATTTAGCTATAAAAAATGTATATATGTATATATAGTCAGAGCTCATTATATATAATTACAAAGATAGCATTCAGTCCACCCACTCGCAGCAACACACATAACCAAAGCCCGTCCGCTTCTTGGCAAGCAATGCAGCCAGTTTGGTTGGAAGAGGCGCCTACGTTTCCACTAACCTGTCGGCGTGGCAGAGTCAATTGTGCAACTGCCCCAAGTGTCAAATTAGACAAAGAGCTGGCGCAGACTCAATACAAACTTGCAACTGCCAACATGCAACTGGCAACTGGCGACTGGCGACTGGCAATTGGCAATTGGCAAATGAAATGCTCACTGCCAGCTTATTCCAGCTCGCACACTAGCTGCCGGCCAGTTCAGAACTGGCGTCTAATTTTCCACGAAACGAATTCAGGTAAGGGGTGGTATTTCTAATACCCACTAGGTGGGGTATATTGAACTGAATCTAAAGGAGAAAAATCTAAAAGAAATCAGTTTTGAATATGTTCAGATTGAGCAATGTAATGAGTCGATCAACTGATAGCAGGAGATTAGGTTTAAGCTAGCATGGGCTTGCGCATAGGTCTTATCAGATCGTAATAGCAAGAATGAGAAATCTTAATAGCTTTATAGAGTATATTGTATTTCCACACAGACGAAAATACTGATATGTCTGCTAAAAAATAATGAAGTCTGATATTATTGAGAAATTTCATTTTAAGCATAAGTCTAAATATCTGAGTAACAATCATATAGAATATCATCTAGTCGAGCATGACAGCACTTCTACTTGCTTTGATTTGCATTTGCATTTGCATGTGGGTGGTCAGCAAATTGCCAGAACGTGAGCACAATTTTAAAATTAACGGCAAGTGGTTAGAACAGCAGCAGCAGCAGCAGCAGCAGCAAAGGGCAGACAGACGGACGGCGGGAGTGACGGACCAACGGACCATCGCGACGGACGGAAGGCCAAACAGACAAGCAGCGCATTCCAGCCACAAAACTGTTGCAATTAATTGCATAAAAGTTTTAAAACCGTCAGCATTTCCCAACTCCTCTTGTACCCAATAGAACAATGGCGTCTTGTGTAAACTATGCAACAGGAACAACAACAACAAGAATGTGGCCATAATCGGAGCCACATCGTCGTCATGGTCGTGCCTTTCAGTTTGAAACGTGATCGATAGACTCTGACTACTTGCCTGGGCTCAGGCAACAACAACAGCAAAAGCAATAACAACAACAACAGCAACAGCAAAAGCAAGAACAACAACAACAACAACATCAACAAATTGGTCTCTTTTAGCCGTAGACGTATACGTAACCAAATGTTTTGGCCTTAGTCAAATTATGTTCTTTGCCTCGTTTGATAATGAAACTGCAAATTGAAGTTGTTATTGGTGTTGTGGTTCTTTTTGTTGTTGTTGTTGTTGTTGATTTTTTTCATTTGTTGCTGCTGCATCTCAAACTGTTTGCTCACACCGTCTGAGGCAGCGATTTTGAGCATCAGAGAGCAACGCTAATGATTACGTGTTATCGTGTTGTAATTTTGCATAAACCTCTAATGACGACTCGACTGGGCTGGCCAAGCGGATCCAAGCAGCCATCCATGCTCCCATCCATCCTCCTATCCATCCACTCATCCAGCATCCATCTACAGATCGATTCAGTGCTTCGGGTTATATGGTTTAGATCATGGCAGCGGACACTAACTAGACTCATCATGGAGCGTTAACAAGCTCATTTTTTTAAACCTGACGTACTGAGTGCACAGGAGGACTGCGGAATCAGCGAACAAAGTTTTTAGCTTGGCCAATTTCATAGCACTTACCCCGATCATAAATCGTTAATCGTTATTAATCGCATTTATTGTGCTATGCTCCAAACCCTCGAGGTATGCCAAATTAAAAGTGAATAATATTTTATTCTGATTTAAATGTATTTTAATTTTACAACGAAAATATTTTTAGAAAAACCTAAATTTTCTATAAATAAACATAATAAATGTTATAATATATAATTATCTGAAGTTAATCATATACATATAAAGATCAGAAAAAACTTTCGTTAACTCTCTATCGCCTTATCTATTATTTCCACATCTCATTCTCTTTCTTACTTCCTCTGTCTTCCTCCTTCTCCCATTATCTGTATCGTTCTCTCTATGTTTATATTTCTATCTTTCTCTGTCTATCTGCGCTTTCCTTGCTTGCTTTTATCTTACTTTTTCCCATTCACGCTCACTTCTACTCTTAATAATTCAAACACCCTCATCCCGAACTTTTAGTTATATTTCCTCACTCCAGATACAAGTAATATTAGTCAAGATAAATAATTATAGATAATCGATCCAAAAGACCTCCATAGAAACTTGATACACCTGAATATATGTATGTGTCTATAAACATTTCTATGATCTTCAAGCATAGCTGTTGGCCTCACCACCACATTCTCATAATGTGCAATAAACGATCCCAGGGACAATATCAACAGAGATCATTGAATCTCATCTCTGTCAGCCAATCAACACCTACAACAAAATAGATATCGGCCAACTCTATGCATGATAAAGTATTTCGCCACATTGTCTAAACGAGCTTGAACACGGTTATCCACAATGATTGAACTAAATTTTCATTAACCGGTGCCCGTAGACAAAACGTTTTCCTGCTAAAAACCTACTCCAACCGAACTCGAAAGCATATTAAATTGAATTTTATGTTCTCACAAAACATGAAAATTCATGATGCCGCGCACTGGGAACAGATCAGACCATAAAACTGAAACAAAGCCATGGCCAGGTCCATTGTGCTGATGCTGTGCTGTGCTGTGGCTGAAGCAGAGGCTGTGGCTGCTGCTGCTGCAGAGTGTGTGGGTTAATAAATGGGCCCCCGAACCCGCAAAATGCAATGGCCAATTGTCGGAGACGAGGGAAGCGTTGCTAAATTATGGTTATTTAAATAAAC